>JARQWZ010002431.1:205000-231580 GCA_033150135.1 Gobio occitaniae | reverse complement strand
CTTGCGTTCTGCCTCATGGTGCCATACCAGAATGGCATGAAATCACTCTCACAGACCTTTTCCTGGACCGTTCCCACCTGGTGGAATGACCTGCCTATCTCTATTCATGCGGCCGAGTCTGTAGACATTTTCAAAAAACATCTAAAGACACATCTCTCCAGCAGCACCTGACCAATCAAGAATAGCACTTATCACTCTATTCATTTTCTGTCTGTCTAATTTATTTAATAAAAAAAAAATAAAAAAAAACTCTTCTGTGCTACATTAACTGAGACTTGTTACATCACCTGCATACTGTTGCCCTTGACTGCTCTAGTTGCTCTATTGCCCTCATTTGTAAGTCGCTTTGGATAAAAGCGTCTGCTAAATGACTAAATGTAAATGTACTGAACTGGACAATATCCACTCATCCTTTAGTATTTCTAACAAAATCACAGCTACTGTCACAGACAATGGTTCGAATTTTGTTAAAGCTTTTAAAGTTTACCAGCCTGTTCAGGGTGATGACTCTGGGGAGGAAGATGATGATGAGGATGATGATGTGACTTTTATCAACCTTCATGATACCTTACAAGACATGAATGTGGAAGAGGATGTGGTAGAGGATGTTGTGACTTTGCCACCACACCACAGATGTGCATCGCACACAGCAAACCTTATTTCATCCTCTGATGTGGACAAGGGGCTACTTTCAAGGCCAGGCATAAAAGCTGTGTACAGAAGTGCCACCTCCAAATGAACAAGGCCAGCCGTTCCACACTGGCTGCAGAGGTTGTGGATGAAGTCCTTGAAAGGAAGCTCCTTGTCCCATGAACGACCAGATGGAACTCCTTTCATGATGCTGTTGCTCGTGTCTGTGAATTCCCAATCGCCGAGCTGAACACCATTTCCTACAATTTTGGTTTGAAGGCCATCACAGATCGGGAATACCAGTTCCTCAGAAAATACTGCACAGTGATTTACATTTACATTTGTGCATTTGGCAGACGCTTTTATCCAAAGCGACTTTATTACAGGGACAATCCCCCTGTAAAAAGTTGCTCAAGGACACACTGGTGGTGACCGCTGGGATCGAACCAGCAACCTTCTGCATACCAGTTCCATGGTTTAACCCACTGGACCACCATCTCACTTTATCTCACATTATCTCACAGTGATGAAGCCACTAACAGTAGCCCTTGACATTCTTCAGGGCGAAGACAATTGTTTCTATGGCACCCTCTTACCCACACTGGAGACATTGATCTCCAAAACCCTGGACTTGGAGACTGGCCTCCAAATCCTTGGTGACCTTGTCAAGGTAAGAGCTAGTATTTCTTCAAATACATTGAATACATACTCCCATACATGAAATATGTATGTATTAATTATGAAATCAAAGTAAAATGAAATGTATATCTCTTAGCTCATAATGTGTGTGTGTGTGTGTGTGTGTGTGTGTCCCATTTCAGGCAATCAAAACCAGATTTTCAGAGGTGCTGGAAAGTGAGACTGCCGTCTTGGCTGCGGTGACAATGCCCAGATTTAAACTACGTTGGCTGCGGACACAGGAAAGGAAGGACAACGCCAAGGCAAGTCTGCTGGCGGAGTGCCGAAAAAGTGACCAAGATGAAGCCCAGCCAACAGGCACCAACACACCAACTCACCAACACACCAACACACCAACACACCAACTCACCAACACACCAACTCACCAACACACCAACTCACCAACACACCAACACACCAACTCACCTAACTCACCTACTCACCAACACACCAACTCACCTACACACCACTCACCAACACACCAAAATACCAACTCACCATCACAACAACTCACCAACACACCAACTCACCAACACACCAACACACCAACACACCAACTCACCAACACACCAACTCACCAACACACCAAAATACCACTCACCAACACACCAACACACCAACTCACCTACTCACCTACACACCAACTCACCAAAACACCAACTCACCAACACACCAACTCACCAACACACCAACTCACCAACACACCAACTCACCAACACACCAACTCACCAACTCACCAACGCACCAACTCACCAACGCACCAACGCACCAACGCACCAAATCACCAACACACCAACTCACCAACTCACCAACACTCCAACTCACCAAAACACCAACTCACCAACACACCAACTCACCAACACACCAACTCACCAACACACCAACTCACCAACACACCTACACACCATCACACCAAAATACCTACTCACCAACACACCAACACACCAACTCACCAACTCACCAACACACCAACTCACCATCTCACCAACTCACCAACACACCAACTCACCAACACACCAACTCACCAACACACCAACTCACCAACACACCAAAATACCAACTCACCAACTCACCAACACACCAACTCACCAACTCACCAACTCACCAACATCACCATCTCACCAACTCACCAACACACCAACTCACCACACACCAACACACCAACTCACCAACTCACCAACACACCGAAATACCAACTCACCAACACACCAACTCACCAACACACCAACTCACCAAAACACCAACACACCAACTCACCAACACACCAACTCAACAACACACCAACTCACCAACACACCAACACACCAAATACCAACTCACCAACTCACCAACTCACCAACACACCAACTCACCAACTCACCAACTCACCAACTCACCAACACACCAACTCACCAACACACCAACTCACCAACACACCAAAATACCAACTCACCAACTCACCAACACACCAACTCACCAACTCACCAACACACCAACTCACCAACACACCAACACACCAACTCACCAACACACCAACTCACCAACACACCAAAATACCAACTCACCAACTCACCTAACACACCTACTCACCAACTCACCAACACTACCAACTCACCAAAACACCAACTCACCAACACACCAACACAACAACTCACTCAACACACCAACTCACCAACTCACCAACACACCAACACAACAACTCACCTACACTCCAACACACCAACTCACCAACACACCAACACACCAACTCACCAACGCACCAACTCACCAACACACCACCTCACCTACGCACCAACACACCAACTCACCAACACACCAACTCACCACACTCCAACTCACCAACACTCTACTCACCAACACACCAACACACCAACTCACCAACAGCACAATATACCACTCTCCAACACACCACACTCCAACTCACCAACTCACCAACTCACCAACTCACCAACACTCCAACTCACCAACACACCAACTCACCTACACACCAACACACCAACTCACCAACACACCAACTCACCAACACACCAACACACCAAAATACCAACTCACCAACACACCAACTCACCAACACACCAACTCACCAACTCACCAACTCACCAACTCACCAACACACCAACACACCAACACACCAACTCACCAACACACCAACACACCAACTCACCAACACACCAACTCACCAACACACCAACACACCAAAATACCAACTCACCAACACACCAACTCACCAACACACCAACTCACCAAAACACCAACACACCAACTCACCAACACACCAACTCACCAACACACCAACTCACCAACACACCAACACACCAACACACCAAAATACCAACTCACCAACACACCAACTCACCAACTCACCAACACACCAACTCACCAACTCACCAACTCACCAACACACCAACTCACCAACACACCAACTCACCAACACACCAACTCACCAACACACCAAAATACCAACTCACCAACTCACCAACACACCAACTCACCAACTCACCAACACACCAACTCACCAACACACCAACACACCAACACACCAACACACCAACTCACCAACACACCAACTCACCAACACACCAACTCACCAACACACCAACACACCAACACACCAAAATACCAACTCACCAACACACCAACACACCAACTCACCAACTCACCAACACACCAACTCACCAAAACACCAACTCACCAACACACCAACACAACAACTCACCAACACACCAACACACCAACTCACCAACACACAGACACAACAACTCACCAACACACCAACACACCAACTCACCAACACACCAACACACCAACTCACCAACGCACCAACTCACCAACACACCACCTCACCAACGCACCAACGCACCAACTCACCAACGCACCAACGCACCAACACACCAACTCACCAACACACCAACTCACCAACTCACCAACTCACCAACACACCAACACACCAACTCACCAAAACACCAACTCACCAACTCACCAACTCACCAACACACCAACTCACCAACACAACAACTCACCAACACACCAACACACCAACACACCAACACACCAACTCACCAACACACCAACACACCAACACACCAACTCACCAACACACCAACACACCAACTCACCAACACACCAACACACCAACACACCTACACACCAATACACCAACTCACCAACTCACCAACACACCAACACACCAACTCACCAACACACCAACACACCAACTCACCAACACACCAACTCACCAAAACACCAACTCACCAACTCACCAACACACCAACTCACCAACACACCAACACACTAACACACCAACTCACCAACACACCAACACACCAACTCACCAACACACCAACACACCAACACACCAACACACCAACACACCAACACACCAACTCACCAACACACCAACACACCAACTCACCAACACACCAACACACCAACTCACAAACACACCAACTCACCAACACACCAACACACCAACTCACCAACGCACCAACTCACCAACGCACCAACACACCAACTCACCAACGCACCAACAGGCACCAACGCACCAACTCACCAACAGGCACCAACACACCAACTCACCAACAGGCACCAACACACCAACACACCAACACACCAACACACCAACTCACCAACACACCAACACACCAACACACCAACACACCAACTCACCAACACACCAACACACCAACACACCAACACACCAACACACCAACTCACCAACTCACCAACACACCAACTCACCAACTCACCAACACACCAACTCACCAACACACCAACGCACCAACTCACCAACACACCAACTCACCAACACACCAACACACCAACTCACCAACGCACCAACTCACCAACGCACCAACGCACCAACACACCAACTCACCAACGCACCAACAGGCACCAACACACCAACTCACCAACAGGCACCAACACACCAACTCACCAACAGGCACCAACACACCAACTCACCAACAGGCACCAACGCACCAACTCACCAACACACCAACACACCAACACACCAACACACCAACTCACCAACACACCAACACACCAACTCACCAACACACCAACTCACCAACACACCAACACACCAACTCACCAACGCACCAACTCACCAACGCACCAACACACCAACACACCAACTCACCAACACACCAACACACCAACGCACCAACGCACCAACGCACCAACTCACCAACAGGCACCAACACACCAACACACCAACACACCAACTCACCAACACACCAACACACCAACACACCAACAGGCACCAACGCACCAACACACCAACACACCAACACACCAACACACCAACTCACCAACTCACCAACACACCAACACACCAACACACCAACAGGCACCAACACACCAACACACCAACACACCAACACACCAACACACCAACACACCAACTCACCAACACACCAACAGGCACCAACGCACCAACTCACCAACAGGCACCAACGCACCAACACACCAACACACCAACTCACCAACACACCAACTCACCAACACACCAACACACCAACACACCAACTCACCAACACACCAACACCAACTCACCAACACACCAACTCACCAACACACCAAAACACCAACTCACCAACACACCAACACACCAACTCACCAACACACCAACTCACCAACACACCAACAGGCACCAACGCACCAACTCACCAACACACCAACGCACCAACACACCAACTCACCAACTCACCAACACACCAAAACACCAACTCACCAACACACCAACACACCAACACACCAACACACCAAAACACCAACACACCAACTCACCAACACACCAACACACCAACACACCAACACACCAAAACACCAACTCACCAACACACCAACACAACAACACACCAACACACCAACTCACCAACACACCAACACACCAACACACCAACTCACCAACACACCAACACACCAACTCACCAACGCACCAACTCACCAACGCACCAACACACCAACTCACCAACGCACCAACAGGCACCAACGCACCAACTCACCAACAGGCACCAACACACCAACTCACCAACAGGCACCAACACACCAACTCACCAACAGGCACCAACACACCAACTCACCAACACACCAACACACCAACACACCAACTCACCAACACACCAACACACCAACTCACAAACACACCAACACACCAACACACCAACACACCAACTCACCAACACACCAACACACCAACACACCAACTCACCAACACACCAACTCACCAACACACCAACACACCAACTCACCAACACACCAACTCACCAACACACCAACACACCAACGCACCAACAGGCACCAACAGGCACCAACTCACCAACAGGCACCAACACACCAACTCACCAACAGGCACCAACACACCAACTCACCAACAGGCACCAACGCACCAACGCACCAAAACACCAACACACCAACTCACCAACACACCAACACACCAACACACCAACGCACCAACGCACCAACACACCAACGCACCAACACACCAACGCACCAACGCACCAACGCACCAACTCACCAACAGGCACCAACGCACCAACACACCAACACACCAACTCACCAACACACCAACGCACCAAAACACCAACACACCAACTCACCAACACACCAACACACCAACACACCAACAGGCACCAACGCACCAACACACCAACTCACCAACACACCAACACACCAACTCACCAACACACCAACAGGCACCAAAACACCAACACACCAACTCACCAACACACCAACACACCAACACACCAACAGGCACCAACGCACCAACACACCAACTCACCAACACACCAACACACCAACTCACCAACACACCAACACACCAACACACCAACACACCAACTCACCAACACACCAACACACCAACGCACCAACACACCAACTCACCAACACACCAACACACCAACACACCAACTCACCAACACACCAACACACCAACACACCAACAGGCACCAACTCACCAACACACCAACGCACCAAAACACCAACACACCAACTCACCAACACACCAACTCACCAACTCACCAACACACCAACACCAACTCACCAACACACCAACGCACCAAAACACCAACACACCAACTCACCAACACACCAACTCACCAACTCACCAACACACCAACACACCAACTCACCAACACACCAACGCACCAAAACACCAACACACCAACTCACCAACACACCAACACACCAACACACCAACAGGCACCAACACACCAACACACCAACACACCAACACACCAACAGGCACCAACTCACCAACTCACCAACACACCAACGCACCAAAACACCAACACACCAACTCACCAACACACCAACACACCAACTCACCAACAGGCACCAACGCACCAACACACCAACACACCACACACCAACACACCAACTCACCAACTCACCAACACACCAACAGGCACCAACGCACCAACTCACCAACAGGCACCAACGCACCAACACACCAACACACCAACTCACCAACACACCAACTCACCAACACACCAACACACCAACTCACCAACACACCAACACCAACTCACCAACACACCAACTCACCAACACACCAAAACATCAACACACCAACACACCAACACACCAACACACCAACTCACCAACACACCAACACACCAACTCACCAACACACCAACACCAACTCACCAACACACCAACACACCAACACACCAACTCACCAACACACCAACACCAACTCACCAACACACCAACACACCAACACACCAACTCACCAACACACCAACACCAACTCACCAACACACCAACACACCAACACACCAACTCACCAACACACCAACACACCAACACACCAACACACCAACTCACCAACACCAACTCACCAACACACCAACTCACCAACACACCAAAACACCAACTCACCAACACACCAACACCAACACACCAACACACCAACTCACCAACACACCAACTCACCAACACACCAACACACCAACTCACCAACACACCAACACACCAACACACCAACTCACCAACACACCAACACCGACTCACCAACACACCAACACACCAACTCACCAACACACCAACACACCAACACACCAACAGGCACCAACGCACCAACGCACCAACTTACCAACGCACCAACACACCAACACACCAACTCACCAACACACCAACACACCAACACCAACTCACCAACACACCAACTCACCAACACACCAACACACCAACTCACCAACACACCAACACACCAACACACCAACACACCAACTCACCAACACACCAACAGGCACCAACGCACCAACGCACCAACTTACCAACGCACCAACACACCAACAGGCACCAACGCACCAACAGGCACCAACGCACCAACACACCAACAGGCACCAACGCACCAACAGGCACCAACGCACCAACACACCAACACACCAACACACCAACTCACCAACACACCAACGCACCAACGCACCAACTTACCAACGCACCAACTCACCAACACACCAACAGGCACCAACGCACCAACGCACCAACTTACCAACGCACCAACACACCAACAGGCACCAACGCACCAACAGGCACCAACGCACCAACTTACCAACACACCAACACACCAACAGGCACCAACACACCAACACACCAACGCACCAACACACCAACACACCAACAGGCACCAACGCACCAACACACCAACACACCAACAGGCACCAACGGACCAACGCACCAACTTACCAACGCACCAACACACCAACACACCAACACACCAACAGGCACCAACGCACCAACACACCAACACACCAACAGGCACCAACGCACCAACGCACCAACATACCAACAGGCACCAACACACCAACGCAGCCATAGAGGATGAATTATTTTCTTTTGAGGATGAGGAGCACACCTCTGCTTCTGTGGAAAGCCAAGTCGCTGACTATTTAAAATCAGGAGCACAAGGGATGGACACTCTTAATGGATTCCCACTAATAAAATGGTTTTCACTCAAATACAAAGCAGCCACTCCATCCAGTGCCCCAGTGGAGAGACTATTAGCCTGGGGAAGCTGGTCTTCACCCCAAAGGGAGTTTGAAATGCTGCTGCTTCTTAGATACAGTCAGTGGTGTGAAGGATGGTTAGGCTACACGGGTTAGTCGGATACACGACGGGCACATGAACAGATGAGTGTTTTAGAAGGAGTGTTTGGATGGGTAGATGAATATCTAGGAGCTATAAGTTACCACACCAACTCACCAACACACCAACACACCAACAGGCACCAAAACACCAACACACCAACTCACCAACACACCAACACACCAACACACCAACAGGCACCAACGCACCAACACACCAACTCACCAACACACCAACACACCAACACACCAACTCACCAACACACCAACACACCAACACACCAACACACCAACACACCAACACACCAACACACCAACTCACCAACACACCAACACACCAACGCACCAACGCACCAACACACCAACTCACCAACACACCAACACACCAACACACCAACTCACCAACACACCAACACACCAACACACCAACAGGCACCAACTCACCAACACACCAACGCACCAAAACACCAACACACCAACTCACCAACACACCAACTCACCAACTCACCAACACACCAACACCAACTCACCAACACACCAACGCACCAAAACACCAACACACCAACTCACCAACACACCAACTCACCAACTCACCAACACACCAACACACCAACTCACCAACACACCAACGCACCAAAACACCAACACACCAACTCACCAACACACCAACACACCAACACACCAACAGGCACCAACACACCAACACACCAACACACCAACACACCAACAGGCACCAACTCACCAACTCACCAACACACCAACGCACCAAAACACCAACACACCAACTCACCAACACACCAACACACCAACTCACCAACAGGCACCAACGCACCAACACACCAACACACCAACACACCAACTCACCAACTCACCAACACACCAACAGGCACCAACGCACCAACTCACCAACAGGCACCAACGCACCAACACACCAACACACCAACACACCAACTCACCAACACACCAACACACCAACTCACCAACACACCAACACCAACTCACCAACACACCAACTCACCAACACACCAAAACATCAACACACCAACACACCAACACACCAACACACCAACACACCAACTCACCAACACACCAACACACCAACTCACCAACACACCAACACCAACTCACCAACACACCAACACACCAACACACCAACTCACCAACACACCAACACCAACTCACCAACACACCAACACACCAACACACCAACTCACCAACACACCAACACACCAACTCACCAACACACCAACACCAACTCACCAACACACCAACTCACCAACACACCAAAACATCAACACACCAACACACCAACACACCAACACACCAACACACCAACTCACCAACACACCAACACACCAACTCACCAACACACCAACACCAACTCACCAACACACCAACACACCAACACACCAACTCACCAACACACCAACACCAACTCACCAACACACCAACACACCAACACACCAACACACCAACTCACCAACACACCAACACCAACTCACCAACACACCAACTCACCAACACACCAACTCACCAACACACCAACACACCAACACACCAACACACCAACTCACCAACACCAACTCACCAACACACCAACTCACCAACACACCAAAACACCAACTCACCAACACACCAACACCAACACACCAACACACCAACTCACCAACACACCAACTCACCAACACACCAACACACCAACTCACCAACACACCAACACACCAACACACCAACTCACCAACACACCAACACCGACTCACCAACACACCAACACACCAACTCACCAACACACCAACACACCAACACACCAACAGGCACCAACGCACCAACGCACCAACTTACCAACGCACCAACACACCAACACACCAACTCACCAACACACCAACACACCAACACCAACTCACCAACACACCAACACACCAACACACCAACACACCAACTCACCAACACACCAACACACCAACTCACCAACACACCAACACCAACTCACCAACACACCAACTCACCAACACACCAACACACCAACACACCAACACACCAACTTACCAACGCACCAACACACCAACACACCAACACACCAACAGGCACCAACGCACCAACGCACCAACTTACCAACGCACCAACACACCAACACACCAACTCACCAACACACCAACACACCAACACCAACTCACCAACACACCAACACACCAACACACCAACTCACCAACACACCAACACACCAACTCACCAACACACCAACACCAACTCACCAACACACCAACTCACCAACACACCAACACACCAACACACCAACGCACCAACTTACCAACGCACCAACACACCAACACACCAACTCACCAACACACCAACACACCAACACCAACTCACCAACACACCAACACACCAACACACCAACACACCAACTCACCAACTCACCAACACACCAACACACCAACACACCAACACACCAACACCAACTCACCAACACACCAACACACCAACACACCAACACACCAACTCACCAACACACCAACACACCAACTCACCAACACACCAACACACCAACACACCAACACACCAACTCACCAACACACCAACAGGCACCAACGCACCAACGCACCAACTTACCAACGCACCAACACACCAACAGGCACCAACGCACCAACAGGCACCAACGCACCAACACACCAACAGGCACCAACGCACCAACAGGCACCAACGCACCAACACACCAACACACCAACACACCAACTCACCAACACACCAACGCACCAACGCACCAACTTACCAACGCACCAACTCACCAACACACCAACAGGCACCAACGCACCAACGCACCAACTTACCAACGCACCAACACACCAACACACCAACAGGCACCAACGCACCAACGCACCAACTTACCAACGCACCAACACACCAACACACCAACAGGCACCAACGCACCAACAGGCACCAACGCACCAACTTACCAACACACCAACACACCAACAGGCACCAACACACCAACACACCAACGCACCAACACACCAACACACCAACAGGCACCAACGCACCAACACACCAACACACCAACAGGCACCAACGGACCAACGCACCAACTTACCAACGCACCAACACACCAACACACCAACACACCAACACACCAACAGGCACCAACGCACCAACACACCAACACACCAACAGGCACCAACGCACCAACGCACCAACACACCAACAGGCACCAACACACCAACGCAGCCATAGAGGATGAATTATTTTCTTTTGAGGATGAGGAGCACACCTCTGCTTCTGTGGAAAGCCAAGTCGCTGACTATTTAAAATCAGGAGCACAAGGGATGGACACTCTTAATGGATTCCCACTAATAAAATGGTTTTCACTCAAATACAAAGCAGCCACTCCATCCAGTGCCCCAGTGGAGAGACTATTAGCCTGGGGAAGCTGGTCTTCACCCCAAAGGGAGTTTGAAATGCTGCTGCTTCTTAGATACAGTCAGTGGTGTGAAGGATGGTTAGGCTACACGGGTTAGTCGGATACACGACGGGCACATGAACAGATGAGTGTTTTAGAAGGAGTGTTTGGATGGGTAGATGAATATCTAGGAGCTAAAGTTCAATCTTTAAAAGCACTCCATCTTGTTAAACTGTTTACTTTTTTAATGAAGATAAATAAATACAGCAGTCTATCTATCTCAGGTTGTTAGAGTTTGATTTATTTAATTTGCTACAGTTACTGCAAACACACTTTATATTATTGAACTACTTTTAAATGTACTTCTGAAGAAAATACCAGACCAGTTGTTTGAGATTGGGAGTTTGATTTATTTAATTAAGAATAAGACTACAGTGCTAAACACACTTTTTTGTTGTTTAAAAGTTTACTTTTGTTGTGAACAAAACACTTGTAAGTACAGGTTGCTTACTTGACCAGTTGATTTAATTTGCTAGAGTTAAATGCACTTTATATGGTGCAATTGTTTACTTTTCTTACAAAGATAATACTTGAAGTGCAGGATAAACATCTTGCTGTCTGTCGACGTGCAATAAATATCGAAAGTTATGTACAAACACTTGTCTGTTCTACTCATTTCAACTGACTTGTGAAAACTGGTTAAAAAAAAATCTAAATTCTATGACTTATAGTAGGGCTGTAACGATTTGACCAAAAATAAAAACCTCGATTAATTGAACATTTGACCTCGATTACGATTAATGAACGATTATTTTGCTTTATTTGATTTTTTTTGCCCTCATAAGGTTTTTGAGTAAGTTCACTGATAAGGTTTGTACTGTAAATATTTTCTACAATTAAAGGTGGAATTTTTCTTTCTAATGAAAAAGTGCATTGTGATTTTAAAATACTTGAAGGAAACGGTTGACTTTCAGCAGTTATTGTCTATGGGGCAGATTTCTGTTTGTTGTACATCAGATAAATTAACACTGTAGGCCTACATTACATTTATTTGAATGCATTAATGAGAGAGTGATTGTGTGTGTGAATTACTCTTACTGTCTCTATTCATTATGAAGCTGTGGTTTGTACTTACTTCAAAGGTATTAAAATGTATGCCTATAACGGTTGAGTTTCTAAGCTACTTTAGTGAATTTACTTTAGTCACAGCTTCTGTCTGAGTGTTTGTTTGTCAAAATATATCAGGCATTAGTTCAACATAATACACATCTGATGGTCGAAACTCGCTTTAATGTTCAAACTGGCAGGGCTTAAACCACATACAAATGACAAAGCTTTGTGAGGATGCAGGTGACTGACAGGTCTGCCTTCAGGGCGCGCGCTGTCAGAGACGCGACACGGCTCGGCTCTCTCACTGAAAGAAGCTGAGCACTGAACGGATATGTATTGTTGTTTTTGAATAGTTCACAATCGCTTTAAATGTTGAAACTGGCAAGCCTTTAAACGCATTTACTTGACAAACTTTATGAGCACGAAAGTGAAAGCGGCTTAGGGGCTTGCGCGCGCCGTCTGTGTGTGTGTGTCAGCGCGTAGGCTATAAGAATGGTGATTAACTGACCTGTATAAACTGTGTAAAACGTGCAGCTACTATAGTGATTCTGGGTATCTATAAACACAGATAACGGCTCCTGCATCTCTGTGTGCCTTCAAACTGCACTTGATGTGACTGACGGGGCGGAGTCACGTGAAAACCGAAATAACCGACATGGGAAAAATACGTCGGTTAGAGGTTCTGAATGTCGGTTTCGGTTATTTTTCGATTAATCGTACAGCCCTAACTTATAGCAACTTTTTTTTTTTTTTTACAGTAACACAAATAGTTACTTTCCCTGGTAACGAGTTACCTTTTTTATAGAGTAATTCAGTTACTAACTCAGTTACTTTTTGGAACAAGTAGTGAGTAACTATAACTAATTACTTTTTTAAAGTAACGTTCCCAACACTGAAGATAATAAAAGACAGTGCATAATAATAAAACAATGTGTTTCATGATATTATAATCCACACATGACTTGTGCTCAGTTAAAGTAGCTTCACAGAAAATCCTGCTGTTAAAGTTTATAATATCATATCAGCCAAATTCATCAGATTAGACCTGGATGATGATGATGATGATGATGAGGATATAGTTTATATTCTGCGAGCTGAGTTTTTGACACTGCACACATTCCCCAGCATGCTCAGCGCGAAAGTGACTTCCTCCCCCAGCATGCCCAGCGCCAGACACTTCCTCGATCCGTCGAACCGGTTGGGTTTTGAGAGTTTCGCTTCATTTCACGGTGTAAGGTCGTTTTAAAGCGAAAGTTTGATCAGAAACAGACGCGCTTTGTGTGAAGACTTGACGTTCAGTGTGTCCTCACACACACACACACACACACACACACACACACACACACACACACACACACACACACACACACACACACACACACAGGATGACTGAACCAGTAAGTGCTTCATCTCTAAATGTGTGGTGTGTGTATCTGCGATACTAACGCATCTTCACCTGTCAGTTCTCAGGTGAGCAGCACACGCGCGTGCACGAGCGCAAACCCGAGGGATTCCTGGAGCGTCTGAGCGCGAGCACCGGCGGCGTGATCGCGGGCGCGTGTCTGTTCGCGCTGTCAGTGTACGTGCTGTTCACGAATGAGGTGAGAGTCAATCGATCAATCGATCAGCCAGTCCGCGCATCTGTCAATCATCTGTGTGTGTGTGTGTAGGGTCGCGCTCTGCGCACGAGCTCTTCTCTGGATGAGGGTCTCTCTCAGGTCGTGTCTCTCCATCCAGACCTGATGTTGGACCCTCAGAACAACAATCGCCTGGTTCACCTGACCGGACTCCTGCGGACCGCACAGGTAACAGCGCTGAGCAATCGACTTTAATCATCGGCATTCAGATTAATCGATTATCGGCTCTTAAAGGGACAGTTCACCCATTGACCGCCATAAATACTAAAGTCAATGAGGCCCAGCAGCTGTTTGGATACCCATATTCTTAAAAATATTCTTTTGTGTTCAGCTGAAGAAAGAAATGTTAAGCTGTGATACTGTGATGCTGTAGCTGGGCTCCTGTAGTTTACAGCTTCGGCTCATAGAGATTGTGTTTCCTTGAGAGAAATTAATGTACTGACGGTTCTGTGTGTCCGCAGCCGCTGTACGACCCAAACTACGGCGTGTCGGTGCAGGCGGTGAAGCTGCAGAGGCAGGTGGAGATGTACCAGTGGGTGGAGTACAGCGAGAGCAGGTCGACACACACCTGTCTGACACACACCTGTCTGACACACCTGTCGGACACACGGCCATCAGCACATGCACTCACATTCATCATGACTCACTCATCTGATTCACTCATCACACTGATTCATCATCTGATTCACTCGCATTCATCATGACTCACTCATCTGATTCACTCGCATTCATCATGACTCACTCATCTGATTCACTCGCATTCATCATGACTCACTCATCTGATTCACTCATCACACTGATTCATCATCTGATTTACTCGCATTCATCATGACTCACTCATCTGATTCACTCGCATTCATCATGACTCACTCATCTGATTCACTCTCATTCATCATGACTCACTCATCTGATTCACTCGCATTCATCATGACTCACTCATCTGATTCACTCATCACACTGATTCATCATCTGATTCACTCGCATTCATCATGACTCACTCATCAACTGAATTACTCATCACACAGATTAATCATCTGATTCACTCGCATTCATCATGACTCACTTATCAACTGAATCACTCATTACACTGATTCACTCGCATTTATCATGACTCACTCATCTGATTCACTCGCATTCATCATCCAGTCATCTGATTCACTCGCATTCATCATCCAGTCATCTGATGCACTCGTATTCATCATGACTCACTCATCTGATGCACTCGCATTCATCATGACTCACTCATCTGATTCACTCGCATTCATCATGACTCACTCATCTGATGCACTCGTATTCATCATGACTCACTCATCTGATGCACTCGCATTCATCATGACTCACTCATCTGATTCACTCGCATTCATCATGACTCACTCATCTGATGCACTCGCATTCATCATGACTCACTCATCTGATGCACTCGCATTCATCATGACTCACTCATCTGATGCACTCGCATTCATCATGACTCACTCATCTGATTCACTCGCATTCATCATGACTCACTCATCAACTGAATCACTCATCACACTGATTCATCATCTGATTCACTCACATTCATCATGACTCACTCATCAACTGAATCATTCATCACACAGATTAATCATCTGATTCACTCGCATTCATCATGACTCACTCATCAACTGAATCACACTGATTCATCATCTGATTCACTCGCATTCATCATGACTCACTCTTCAACTGAATCACTCACCACACTGATTCATCATCTGATTCTCTCATCGCACTGATTCATCATCTGATTCACTCGCATTCATCATGACTCACTCATCAACTGAATTACTCATCACACAGATTAATCATCTGATTCACTCGCATTCATCATGACTCACTCATCAACTGAATCACTCATTACACTGATTCATCATCTGATTCACTCGCATTCATCATGACTCACTCATCAACTGAATCACTCATCACATTGATCTCATTCCTTTCAGGGACTATGAGGAAAACGGAGAGACCAAGACGGAAACCTCGTACTCGTACAGTGAGTGTTTTCTGGTACAGTGAGTGTTCTCTGGTGCAGTGAGTGTTCTCTGGTGCAGTGAGTGTTCTCTGGTACAGTGAGTGTTCTCTGGTGCAGTGAGTGTTCTCTGGTGCAGTGAGTGTTCTCTGGTACAGTGAGTGTTCTCTGGTGCAGTGAGTGTTCTCTGGTGCAGTGAGTGTTCTCTGGTGCAGTGAGTGTTCTCTGGTGCAGTGAGTGTTCTCTGGTACAGTGAGTGTTCTCTGGTACAGTGAGTGTTCTCTGGTGCAGTGAGTGTTCTCTGGTGCAGTGAGTGTTCTCTGGTGCAGTGAGTGTTCTCTGGTACAGTGAGTGTTCTCTGGTACAGTGAGTGTTCTCTGGTATAGTGAGTGTTCTCTGGTGCAGTGAGTGTTCTCTGGTGCAGTGAGTGTTCTCTGGTGCAGTGAGTGTTCTCTGGTACAGTGAGTGTTCTCTGGTACAGTGAGTGTTCTCTGGTGCAGTGAGTGTTCTCTGGTGCAGTGAGTGTTCTCTGGTACAGTGAGTGTTCTCTGGTGCAGTGAGTGTTCTCTGGTGCAGTGAGTGTTCTCTGGTACAGTGAGTGTTCTCTGGTGCAGTGAGGGTTCTCTGGTGCAGTGAGTGTTCTCTGGTGCAGTGAGTGTTCTCTGGTACAGTGAGTGTTCTCTGGTGCAGTGAGTGTTCTCTGGTGCAGTGAGTGTTCTCTGGTGCAGTGAGTGTTCTCTGGTGCAGTGAGTGTTCTCTGGTGCAGTGAGGGTTCTCTGGTACAGTGAGCGTTCTCTAGTTCAGTGAGCGTTCTCTGGTGCAGTGAGCGTTCTCTGGTGCAGTGAGTGTTCTCTGGTGCAGTGAGGGTTCTCTGGTACAGTGAGTGTTCTCTGGTGCAGTGAGGGTTCTCTGGTACAGTGAGCGTTCTCTGGTGCAGTGAGCGTTCTCTGGTGCAGTGAGCGTTCTCTGGTGCAGTGAGGGTTCTCTGGTGCAGTGAGCGTTCTCTGGTACAGTGAGCGTTCTCTGGTACAGTGAGTGTTCTCTGGTACAGTGAGGGTTCTCTGGTGCAGTGAGCGTTCTCTGGTACAGTGAGCGTTCACTGGTACAGTGAGTGTTCTCTGGTCTGGTACAGTGAGTGTTCTCTGGTACAGTGAGCGTTCTCTGGTGCAGTGAGGGTTCTCTGGTACAGTGAGTGTTCTCTGGTGCAGTGAGCGTTCTCTGGTGCAGTGAGTGTTCTCTGGTACAGTGAGTGTTCTCTGGTACAGTGAGTGTTCTCTGGTACAGTGAGCGTTCTCTGGTACAGTGAGTGTTCTCTGGTACAGTGAGTGTTCTCTGGTACAGTGAGTGTTCTCTGGTACAGTGAGTGTTCTCTGGTGCAGTGAGCGTTCTCTGGTACAGTGAGTGTTCTCTGGTACAGTGAGTGTTCTCTGGTACAGTGAGTGTTCTCTGGTACAGTGAGCGTTCTCTCGTGCAGTGAGTGTTCTCTGGTGCAGTGAGTGTTCTCTGGTGCAGTGAGTGTTCTCTGGTGCAGTGAGCGTTCTCTGGTACAGTGAGTGTTCTCTGGTACAGTGAGTGTTCTCTGGTACAGTGAGTGTTCTCTGGTACAGTGAGTGTTCTCTGGTACAGTGAGCGTTCTCTCGTACAGTGAGTGTTCTCTGGTACAGTGAGCGTTCTCTCGTACAGTGAGTGTTTTCTGGTACAGTCTCAGGAACGTCTCACTGAGGTTGTGTTTCTTACAGACACTGAGTGGAAGTCAGAGGTCGTCAGCAGCAGACACTTCGATAAGGAGGTCGGACACATGAATCCCAGGTGAGGCACGTGTGATGTGAGCTGTGTGTGTGCCCTGTGTGACGCGAGGCGTGTGTGATGTGACATCTGTGTCCCGTGTGTGAAGCTCTACGTGTGTAATGCTATGCGTGCGTGTGACGTGAGGCGTGTGTAACGCGAGGTGTGTGTGATGGAGCCTGGTTTCTCCCAAAGTTTATTTTTCTCCATTAGGTCACCTAATGGGGTTTTGGTTTCCTTGCCACTGTTGCCTCTGGCTTGGCGTGCTCAGTTGGGGACACTACATTTTTCAACTAAACATCGAAATAAATCGAATTAATAAACTAAATTAACCATTTAAACTAAATTACTGATCAAATTATTGATCTAAAGCCCACACTGTCACTGTACGATAATTGAAATGAACTGATGACATCAGCGTTTTTTCCAGAATGGCTATACAGCTGAATAAAATTATGCTGCATTATTTTCCTGTTTAACACTGTAAAGCTGCTTTGAAACAATCTACATTGTTAAAAGCGCTATTTAAATAAAGTTGACTTGACTTGATGTGATATCTGTGCTATGTACGACGCTATGCATGTGTGACACCATGCGTGCGTGTGACGTGAGGCGTGTTTTGACGTGAGGCGTGTGTTTCGAGGCGCGTGACGGTACAGATCCACTTTTGCGACACGACTGAAGCATGGTGTTGTGACGCTTCCCCTCATTTGTACGTTGATGGGCATTCCTCAAGTTTACTGCTATGGGCAGGGTCTGAGCCAGCGGGGAATGTTGTGTTTTATACTAGCGAGAGACTCCCCCCAGTCTCCATGTGCTCTACCTCATGTCGTGTCGCGTTCAACGGATTAATTTGCATTAAGATGAGCTTTTTTGACATGCAGCATTTTTTCAAAAGCAGCGCCGCCTTCCCGGGATGCTTTGCGGGCATGTTAAAGTCGCTTGACATCACCCATAGGAATAAAGGGGAGTGCGGCGCGACAGGTGTGAGGTGTGTGTGTGGCGTATGACATCTGAGGTGTGTGAAGTGTGTGAGACGTGTGTGTGGCGTATGACATCTGAGGCGTGTGGCGTATGACATCTGAGGTGTGTGTGTGGCGTGTGTGAAGTGTGTGTGGCGTGTGTGACGTATGACATCTGAGCTGTGTGTGACGTGTGTGATGTATGACATCTGAGGTGTGTGTGGCGTATGACATCTGAGGCATGTGACGTATGACATCTGAGGTGTGTGTGACGTGTGTGGGGCGTGTGTGACGTATGACATCTGAGGCGTGTGGTGTGTGTGGCGTATGACATCTGAGGCCTGTGTGGCGTATGACATCTGAGGCATGTGTGACGTATGACATCTGAGGCATGTGTGACGTGTGTGTGGCGTATGACATCTGAGGCATGTGTGACGTATGACATCTGAGGCATGTGTGACGTATGACATCTGAGGCATGTGTGACGTGTGTGTGGCGTATGACATCTGAGGCATGTGTGGCGTATGACATCTGAGGCATGTGTGACGTGTGTGTGACGGATGACATCTGAGGTATGTGTGACGTGTGTGTGTGACGGATGACATCTGAGGCGTGTGTGGCGTATGACATCTGAGGTGTGTGTGGCGTATGACATCTGAGGCGTGTGTGGCGTATGACATCTGAGGCGTGCGTGGCGTATGACATCTGAGGTGTGTGTGAAGTATGACATCTGAGGCGTGTGGTGTGTGTGGCGTATGACATCTGAGGCATGTGTGACGTATGACATCTGAGGCGTGTGGCGTATGACATCTGAGGCGTGTGGTGTGTGTGGCGTATGACATCTGAGGCATGTGTGACGTATGCGTATGACATCTGAGGCGTGTGTGGCGTATGACATCTGAGGCGTGTGTGGCGTATGACATCTGAGGCGTGCGTGGCGTATGACATCTGAGGTGTGTGTGAAGTATGACATCTGAGGCGTGTGGTGTGTGTGGCGTATGACATCTGAGGCATGTGTGACGTATGACATCTGAGGCGTGTGGCGTATGACATCTGAGGCGTGTGGCATGTGTGGCGTATGACATCTGAGGCATGTGTGGCGTGTGTGTGTGGCGTATGACATCTGAGGCATGTGTGATGTATGCATGTGTGATGTATGACATCTGAGGCGTGTGGCATGTGTGGTGTATGACATTTTAGGCGTGTGGCGTGTGTGACATATGACATCTGAGGCGTGTGTGACGTGTGTGGTGTATGACATCTGAGGCGTGTGGCATGTGTGGCGTATGACATCTGAGGCATGTGTGGCGTGTGTGGCGTATGACATCTGAGGCATGTGTGATGTATGACATCTGAGGCATTTGTGATGTATGACATCTGAGGCGTGTGGCATGTGTGGTGTATGACATCTGAGGCGTGTGGCGTGTGTGACATATGACATCTGAGGCGTGTGTGACGTGTGTGGCGTATGACATCTGAGGCGTGTGGCGTATGACATCTAAGGCGTGAGGCATGTGTGTAGCATGTGTGGCGTATGACATCTGAGGTGTGTGTGGCGTATGACATCTGAGGCGTGTGTGGCGTATGACATCTGAGGCGTGTGTGTGGCGTATGACATCTGAGGCGTGTGGCATGTTTAGATTAGATTCAACTTTATTGTCATTACACAAGTACAAGTACAAGGCAACGAAATGCAGTGTGTGGCATGTGTGACGTATGACATCTGAGGCATGTGTGACGTGTGTGTGGCGTATGACATCTGAGGCATGTGTGACGTATGACATCTGAGGCATGTGTGACGTATGACATCTGAGGCCTGTGTGACGTGTGTGTGGCGTATGACATCTGAGGCATGTGTGGCGTATGACATCTGAGGCATGTGTGACGTGTGTGTGACGGATGACATCTGAGGCGTGTGTGGCGTATGACATCTGAGGCGTGTGGCGTATGACATCTAAGGCGTGAGGCATGTGTGTAGCATGTGTGGCGTATGACATCTGAGGCGTGTGTGGCGTATGACATCTGAGGCGTGTGTGTGGCGTATGACATCTGAGACGTGTGGCATGTGTGTGGCATGTGTGACGTATGACATCTGAGGCATGTGTGACGTGTGTGTGGCGTATGACATCTGAGGCATGTGTGACGTATGACATCTGAGGCATGTGTGACGTATGACATCTGAGGCATGTGTGACGTGTGTGTGGCGTATGACATCTGAGGCATGTGTGGCGTATGACATCTGAGGCATGTGTGACGTGTGTGTGACGGATGACATCTGAGGCGTGTGTGGCGTATGACATCTGAGGCGTGTGGTGTGTGTGGCGTATGACATCTGAGGCGTGTGTGGCGTATGACATCTGAGGCGTGTGGTGTGTGTGGCGTATGACATCTGAGGCGTGTGTGGCGTATGACATCTGAGGCGTGTGGTGTGTGGCGTATGACATCTGAGGCGTGTGGTGTGTGTGGCGTATGACATCTGAGGCATGTGTGACGTATGCGTATGACATCTGAGGCGTGTGTGGCGTATGACATCTGAGGCGTGTGTGGCGTATGACATCTGAGGCGTGCGTGGCGTATGACATCTGAGGTGTGTGTGACGTATGACATCTGAGGCGTGTGGTGTGTGTGGCGTATGACATCTGAGGCGTGTGGCGTATGACATCTGAGGCGTGTGGCATGTGTGGCGTATGACATCTGAGGCATGTGTGGCGTGTGTGTGTGGCGTATGACATCTGAGGCATGTGTGATGTATGACATCTGAGGCATGTGTGATGTATGACATCTGAGGCGTGTGGCATGTGTGGTGTATGACATCTGAGGCGTGTGGCGTGTGTGACATGACATCAGAGGCGTGTGTGACGTGTGTGGCGTATGACATCTGAGGCGTGTGTGACGTGTGTGGCGTATGACATCTGAGGCGTGTGGTGTGTGTGGCGTATGACATCTGAGGCATGTGTGACGTATGACATCTGAGGCGTGTGGCGTATGACATCTGAGGCGTGTGGCATGTGTGGCGTATGACATCTGAGGCATGTGTGGCGTGTGTGTGTGGCGTATGACATCTGAGGCATGTGTGATGTATGACATCTGAGGCATGTGTGATGTATGACATCTGAGGCGTGTGGCATGTGTGGTGTATGACATCTGAGGCGTGTGGCGTGTGTGACATGACATCAGAGGCGTGTGTGACGTGTGTGGCGTATGACATCTGAGGCGTGTGTGACGTGTGTGGCGTATGACATCTGAGGCGTGTGGTGTGTGTGGCGTATGACATCTGAGGCATGTGTGACGTATGACATCTGAGGCGTGTGGCGTATGACATCTGAGGCGTGTGGCATGTGTGGCGTATGACATCTGAGGCATGTGTGGCGTGTGTGTGTGGCGTATGACATCTGAGGCATGTGTGATGTATGACATCTGAGGCATGTGTGATGTATGACATCTGAGGCGTGTGGCATGTGTGGTGTATGACATCTGAGGCGTGTGGCGTGTGTGACATATGACATCAGAGGCGTGTGTGACGTGTGTGGCGTATGACATCTGAGGCGTGTGTGACGTGTGTGGCGTATGACATCTGAGGCGTGTGTGGCGTATGACATCTGAGGCGTGTGTGGCGTATGACATCTGAGGCGTGCGTGGCGTATGACATCTGAGGTGTGTGTGACGTATGCGTATGATATCTGAGGCGTGTGTGGCGTATGACATCTGAGGCGTGCGTGGCGTATGACATCTGAGGTGTGTGTGACGTATGACATCTGAGGCGTGTGGTGTGTGTGGCGTATGACATCTGAGGCATGTGTGACGTATGACATCTGAGGCGTGTGGCGTATGACATCTGAGGCGTGTGGCATGTGTGATGTATGACATCTGAGGCATGTGTGGCGTGTGTGTGTGGCGTATGACATCTGAGGCATGTGTGATGTATGACATCTGAGGCATGTGTGATGTATGACATCTGAGGCGTGTGGCATGTGTGGTGTATGACATCTGAGGCGTGTGGCGTGTGTGACATATGACATCTGAGGCGTGTGTGACGTGTGTGGCGTATGACATCTGAGGCGTATGGCGTGTGTGGCATATGACGTCTGAGGCGTGTGTGTGGCATGTGTGGCGTATGACATCTGAGGCGTGTGGCGTATGACATCTAAGGCGTGTGGCATGTGTGTAGCATGTGTGGCGTATGACATCTGAGGTGTGTATGGCGTATGACATCTGAGGCGTGTGTGGCGTATGACATCTGAGGCGTGTGTGTGGCGTATGACATCTGAGGCGTGTGGCATGTGTGTGGCATGTGTGGCGTATGACATCTGAGGCGTGTGTGGCGGATGACATCTGAGGCGTGTGTGGCGTATAACATCTGAGGCGTGTGTGGCGTATGACATCTGAGGCGTGTGGCATGTGTGTGACATGTGTGGCGTATGACATCTGAGGCGTGTGTGGCGTATGACATCTGAGGCGTGTGGCATGTGTGACATGACATCTGAGGCGTGTGTGACGTGTGTGGCGTATGACATCTAAGGCGTGTGTGGCGTATGACATCTGAGGTGTGTGACGTGTGTGGCATATGACATCTGAGGCGTGTGTGGCGTATGACATCTGAGGCGTATGGCGTGTGTGGCATATGACCTCTGTGGCGTGTGTGTGGCATGTGTGGCGTATGACATCTGAGGCGTGTGGCGTATGACATCTAAGGCGTGTGGCATGTGTGTAGCATGTGTGGCGTATGACATCTGAGGTGTGTGTGGCTTATGACATCTGAGGCGTGTGTGGCGTATGACATCTGAGGCGTGTGGCATGTGTGGCGTATGACATCTGAGGCGTGTGTGGCGTATGACATCTGAGGCGTGTGTGGCGTATAACATCTGAGGCGTGTGTGGCGTATGACATCTGAGGCGTGTGGCATGTGTGGTGTATGACATCTGAGGCGTGTGTGGCATGACATCTGAGGCGTGTGTGGCATATGACATCTGTGGCGTATGGCGTGTGTGGCGTATGACATCTGAGACGTGTGGCATATGACATCTGAGGCGTATGGCGTGTGTGGCGTATGACATCTGAGGCGTGTGTGACGTGTGTGGCGTATGACATCTGAGGCGTGTGACGCGTGGCATATGACATCTGAGGCATGTGGCGTGTGTGTGGTATGTGTGGCGTATGACATCTGAGGCGTGTGTGTGGCATGTGTGGTGTATGACATCTGAGGCGTGTGGCGTATGACATCTAAGGCGTGTGGCATGTGTGTAGCATGTGTGGCGTATGGCATCTGAGGTGTGTGTGGCGTATGACATCTGAGGCGGGTGTGGCGTATGACATCTGAGGCGTGTGGCATGTGTGGCGTATGACATCTGAGGCGTGTGGCGTGTGTGGTGTATGACATCTGAGGGGTGTGGCGTATGACATCTGAGGGGTGTGGCGTGTGTTTGGCGTAGGACATCTGAGGCGTGTGTGGCGTATGACATCTGAGGCGTGTGTGTGGCGTATGACATCTGAGGCGTGTGTGTGGCGTATGACATCTGAGGCGTGTGTGTGGCGTGTGTGTGGCGTATGACATCTGAGGCGTGTGTGGCGTATGACATCTGAGGCGTGTGTGGCGTATGACATCTGAGGCGTGTGTGTGGCGTATGATATCCGAGGCGTGTGTGTGACGTATGACATCTGAGGCGTGTGTGTGGCGTATGACATCTGAGGCGTGTGTGTGACGTATGACATCTGAGGCGTGTGTGTGGCGTATGACATCTGAGGCGTGTGTGTGACGTATGACATCTGAGGCGTGTGTGTGACGTATGACATCTGAGGCGTGTGTGGCGTATGACATCTGAGGCGTGTGTGTGGAGTATGACATCTGAGGCGTGTGTGTGACGTAGGCGTGTGTGTGACGTATGACATCTGAGGCGTGTGTGTGGCGTATGACATCTGAGGCGTGTGTGGCGTATGACATCTGAGGCGTGTGTGTGGCGTATGACATCTGAGGCGTGTGTGGCGTATGACATCTGAGGCGTGTGTGTGGCGTATGACATCTGAGGCGTGTGTGGCATGTGTGGCGTATGACATCTGAGGTGTGTGTGTCATGTGTTGGGTGTGACGTGTGTGGCGTATGACATCTGAGGCGTGTGTGGCGTATGACATCTGAGGCATGTGTGGCGTATGACATCTGAGGCGTGTGTGTGGCGTATGACATCTGAGGCGTGTGTGTGGCGTATGACATCTGAGGCGTGTGTGTGGCGTATGACATCTGAGGCGTGTGTGTGGCGTATGACAACTGAGGCGTGTGTGGCGTATGACATCTGAGGCGTGTGTGTGGCGTATGACATCTGAGGCGTGTGTG
>JARQWZ010002431.1:22500-202500 GCA_033150135.1 Gobio occitaniae | reverse complement strand
GTGTGTGTGTGCAGAAATAAAGGCCTGTGATGACGAAACGCTGTGAGTTGTGTTAAGGTGAACCGCTTGAGAAACACACACACATCAGAAGTGTCTTATAAAGGCTTTAATACACAAACATACCAAATTCTGTTTATTGTGAAAGACAAAGGCGGCGTTTCAAGTCTGTCCGAGTGTGTGTGTGCGGTGCACGTTGGTCTGGATCGGTTGCATATCTGTGTGTGTGCGGCTCACAGCGAGTCTGAAGCGTTAAATACTGACACAAACTCAACACTACAGGAACTGAAGAGTTAAAAGGAATAAAAAGGAAGTCAGTCTGTTCACAGCAGGAGGCATTTGTTGTTCTTCTTGCCCTTGCGGGCCTGCAGCGCCGCCCTGGTGGCCATCTCGAACACCTCCCGCACGCCGTCCTTGGTTTTGGCAGAGCACTCCATGTATCCGAAGGCACAGATGCGGTTGGCCATGTCCCGGCCCTCCTCGGGTTTGACGGGCTCCTGCGGGACAGAAGGAGAGATGAGCAAACCAGACCGAGCTCATGAAATAGCGTATGTATGCTGTGCTATCAAGACGCATACATTTTTACATTTAGATTTATGCATTTTGCAGACGCTTACAGTGGCCGTATTACAGGGACAATCCCCCTGGAGTAAAGTGCCTTGCCCCCGCCCCGCCAACATCGTGTGTGTCGTGATCATAGACGTCCGTGATCAGTGCGCGAGTGTTGTCTTGTGTGCTTTCCCGCGAGTGGGCGTGGTCTCTGCGCCGACAGCGGACACATAACACGCGGTTAATAACACATTTATCTGTGGTGTGAGGAACTCTTTAAAGTCCCAATGTCATATGACCGGTCTGAGAATGTCCCAGAATGAAGAGCGACAGGATGTTTTTAAAGGGCATATTGCAGGTTAGAGACTCCAGTGAGTCAATGTATAGAAAAATAATGTAGGAACTAGATTTTCTATAAAATATACTTATGAATACGCTACTAAGGCTTTTGGAGTCGTTTTTGTGAGAAAATGTTTCTTCTGCATCTTAAAATGCCAAAACCGGACGTGACGTAACGAGAGGGAGTGCGGTGAATCTCAGCGATAGGAAAACAATGACAGCTCGGACGCGGAGGACATTATTAATGTTTATTAATACTCATATGGCAGACCACAGCCATACATTATGACACACAATTAAGGACAGACCAGGATTAGACAGAACAACGATTACAGGAGACAAATGACAAGAGAGTTGTTGTGTGAGGAGAAACAGTGGAGAACAGCGGCAGGTGAGAGAACAGTGTTAGCTTATATATATATATAATCCACACGCTAGCTAATGATATGAACACTGTGCTCAGATTACAATACTGTACTGATTATTATCATGTATCAGGCAATAGCTGTCATCTAGTATTGATACTTACCAAAAACACAAACTAAAGCTTTGACCATCAAGAAAAGTCACACTCGTTAATATCCGTCCACACTAGGGATGCACCGATATGAACATTTTGGCCGATACTGATAATTCTTTATATTTGAAAGCCGATAACTGATATATTGGCCGATAAATCTAAATACAAATTTTAATAAACTTTGAGAGCCTGATTACAAAAACAAAAGGTTCACCATTAAAAGCCATGCCCCAAACCCTTCAACATAAATCTGACCTATCCAGTACAGTCGCCTATTTCAACCAGTGGAAGATTCCTTACCTTTTCAAATTCATTTTACACTCCTATGGCCAACTCACTAAGTTAAAAAAAAACTTAATATTACGACTTACATATGCCTAAAATGACGCGAATGCACAAGCGAACTTGACTGTGCTGGTCAGAATGTGTTGTGGACGCTGAAACACAACAACTAAACCCAGAGAATTCACAACGTTAAGAACAACAATATTCTGATGCCAGTGTGTCCAGGACAGTCCCAGTCGTTATTAATGCTGTGCATCTGTTTGAACTGCGAGCTGAAGCTAAAGACCGGTATGAAGTGCTTTACTGCATCGCTAATTAACTAAACCAAATGCATCCTGTATGAGAATATATACACAGAATAATAAATATAATATTACAACTTACAGCGGCACAGAAGGCTGTGAATGCACAAGTGAACTCGACTGTGCTGGTCATGAAGGTGGAACTCTGTGGCCGCGCTCTTCCCTCAACAAACACTCTTACAGTATTCTCATTATCATTTTATGTAGATTATATGTTAGACTTGCGCCGCACATGTTGCACATAACTGTATTTTCCTTTTCGAAGTGATTCCAATCATATTTAGAGCACTTCAAACCCATCATGGTGGACAGCGTCTGTCTCAGCTGAAGGAAATAATACAATATCTATCGGCTTGACTACAGCGGTCAAACTTTCTTATCGGCCGATAACGATAACATTGAAAATAATCATTTATCGGCCGATAACGATATGTTGCTGATATATTGTGCATCCCTAGTCCACACTAAACATGTGATATAACGTTAGCGGTTTCTCATCACGCCTGATTTGGTAATTAGCAAATGTTTAAAAAGCAAGACTCAGGTCACGGTTCACAGTTCAGGTTCTCCTGCTTCTCTGACGGATCCGGACGGCACATCTCCAGAACCACACACACTATAGTGTTATTGTGTTATCCTTTATTCATTAATTCTGTGTTATGGGTTTATTTTGTGCTGATTCACAGCTAGTGTGAGGATGTATATGACGTTATGAGTATGTATTTGAGTGAACTTGAATGTACATACATGGCATGAATAAAATATTTACATTACCAGCACATAATTCCAAACTTTTTTTGAAAAAGTGTGAGACTGTATTCATTTGTGTTAATGTACATACTTTGTATTCATCAATGTAAACACGACGGCAAAGAAGCATCGCGTGTGGATGTTTATTAATGTAATATCATCCTTTAGGCGAGCTACACACTGCCTGCGTGACACGCGCGGCTCGAGCCGAAAGCTCATGCTAGAAATAGAACGACTCATATTTTTCACGACACGCGAGTGTTGGAAGCGTTTCCAGGCAGAATAGAATATGAAAAGCTGTTTATCATTTTGACACAAATACATATTAATAAATTACATTTTGATGTTTGAAAGCCTCTAGGTTTTGACATGTTCTCGATTTTCAAATATCGCACCTGTCAATACAGAACGAAATATTCTGTAGCCTATGTGGCCGTCAATACTGGCGACATCGGGTGTGTCTCCATCAGCTCTAGTTCAGTCGTCAGGGCACTGATCAGGGATCAGCCCATTGCCTAATGTCCTTATCAGTGCCCTGACGACTGAAACTAGAGCTGATGGAGACACACCCCTGGTCTGCTGTATCAGTGGCTAGAACATGAGTATAGCTCTCCTGTACGCTAGCAGCAGCAGCGCCGCCTCAGACACGCTTCTGCTGTATAAAGATAGAAAACGCCACACTCACGCCACACTGCAGTGTGTACCGGCCTTACATGAGCATAACCACTCTCTGACTCCATCATATCGCCAAGATGATAATCCTCCGGTCTAAAGCACTACACACACACACACACACACACACACACACGTTTGTTTTTTGTGAAACTGTGAGGACATTCCATAGGCGTAATGGTTTTTATACCGTACAAACCGTTTTTCTATCCCCTTACACTGACCCTAAACCTAAACCTACCCATGACACACACACACACACACACACACACACACTCACACACACACACACACACACACACACACACACACACACACACACACACACACACACACACACACACACACACACACAGAGACACCTCACAGGAGACTGTGCAGTTCACTTTCTGTGAAAAAAACCTCATTCTGTGATTTATAAGCATTTTGAAAAGTGAGGACATGGGGAACGTCCTCATATTTCTCCCTCTTTTTGTAATACCCATGTCATTATACACATTTGTGTCCTGATATTTCACAAAAACATGCCCGCCCACACACACACACACACACACACACCGCTGTTTCCACGCAGATGCAGAAGAGAAGTCCCGTCTCTTCACCTGCACTAAACGCCACCATGCTGAATTCCTCACTTTTTTTTTTAGGAAACCTGTGGACTCGATGTCCTGACAGGCTGGACACAATAATTTACCAATGATAACTTGGAATAGAAAAACTACCGAAAACACACAGAATCGCACTAAATACTAACCTGTTCTGCATGGAGCGTTTTTACAAACGGGCACTTTATCTACTAAATCGGTGCTCTTATGTCTTTTTAATATATTTTAAATCCTGCATTACCTTTTCATATGGTATTTTCATACAAGGTGATATATTAATCTCGAAAAAAATGTAACCTGCAATATGGCCTTTAACTGAAGCTCCTGCAGTGTGGCAGCCCTCAGAGTCTTCACCACTATTTTATAAACACTTTACTTTTAAACATGTTGCCTTCAAATGTTATATGATTATTTTATCATCATCATGAATAGTAAACTCATTGAATTGAATTGAATATTTTTTTACAGTATTTCCGGCAGATATTAGTGTCCCGTGTGTTATTTAGAGTCGGTCTTCTCCACAGAATCTGATTGGTGGATTAAAAGACCAAACTCATGTCCATCTGTTGAGATGATGATCTGGCACAGGGGCGGGACTAACAGGAACAAACCACATGGGTTTCCTCGACCAATCAATGCTGATCGAAACTTGATGACACACGGCTGAAGGTGAGGAGCCGCATCAGTGGAGAACATGAGGAAGAGCACACACACACACACACACACACACACACACCTGCTTCATCTTGAAGAGCTCGCGGCGCGTGTGTTCGTCGTTCCGCAGGTCCTTCTTGTTGCCCACCAGGATTATGGGAACATTGGGGCAGAAATGCTTGACCTCCGGAGTCCATTTCTCAGGGATGTTCTCTGAGGGCCAGAAAGGTCAGAGTTGACATGTTGCCTGGCGACAGGCGAGTGTGGGCGTGGCGAGACTCACCCAGGCTGTCCGGGCTGTCGACGGAGAAGCACATGAGGATGACGTCAGTGTCCGGATATGAGAGCGGCCGCAGCCGATCATAATCCTCCTGTCCCGCCGTATCCCACAGCGCCAGCTCCACCTGCACACACACACACACACACACGCTCAGCACACGCCTGCACACACACACACACACGCTCAGCACACGCCCAGCACACACACACGCTCAGCCCACGCCAGCTCCACCTGCACACACACACACACACACACACGCTCAGCATAGCCAGCTCCACCTGCACACACACACGCTCAGCACACACACACACACACACACACACACACACACACGCTCAGCATAGCCAGCTCCACCTGCACACACACACGCTCAGCACACACACACACACACACACACACACACACACGCTCAGCACACGCCAGCACACACCTGCACACACACACACCAGCACACGCCTGCACACACACACACGCTCAGCACACGCCAGCACACACCTGCACACACACACGCTCAGCACACGCCTGCACACACACACACGCTCAGCACACGCCAGCACACACCTGCACACACACACGCTCAGCACACGCCTGCACACACACACGCTCAGCACACGACAGCACACACCTGCACACACACACGCTCAGCACACGCCTGCACACACACACGCTTAGCACACACCTGCACACACACACGCTCAGCACACGCCAGCACACACCTGCACACACACACGCTCAGCACACGCCAGCACACACCTGCACACACACACGCTCAGCACACGCCTGCACACACACACACGCTCAGCACACGCCAGCACACACACACACGCTCAGCACACGCCTGCACACACACGCTCAGCACACGCCAGCACACGCCTGCACACACACACACGCTCAGCACACGCCAGCACACACACGCTCAGCACACGCCTGCACACACACACACGCTCAGCACACGCCTGCACACACCTGCACACACACACGCTCAGCACACGCCTGCACACACACACGCTTAGCACACACCTGCACACACACACGCTCAGCACACGCCAGCACACACCTGCACACACACACGCTCAGCACACGCCAGCACACACCTGCACACACACACACGCTCAGCACACGCCTGCACACACCTGCACACACACACACGCCAGCACACACCTGCACACACACACACGCTCAGCACACGCCTGCACACACCTGCACACACACACACGCCAGCACACACCTGCACACACACACACGCTCAGCACACGCCTGCACACACACACACGCTCAGCACACGCCAGCACACACCTGCACACACACACACGCTCAGCACACGCTCAGCACACGCCTGCACACACACACGCTCAGCACACGCCAGCACACACCTGCACACACACACGCTCAGCACACGCCTGCACACACCTGCACACACACACACGCTCAGCACACGCCTGCACACACACACACACGCTCAGCCCACGCCAGCACACACCTGCACACACGCTCAGCACACGCCTGCACACACCTGCACACACACATGCTCAGCACACGCCAGCACACACCTGCACACACACACGCTCAGCACACGCCTGCACACACTTGCACACACACGCTCAGCACACGCCTGCACACACACACGCTCAGCACACGCCAGCACACACCTGCACACACACACGCTCAGCACACGCCTGCACACACCTGCACACACACACGCTCAGCACACACCTGCACACACACACATGCTCAGCACACGCCAGCACACACACACACACACGCTCAGCACACGCCAGCACACACACACGCTCAGCACACGCCTGCACACACCTGCACACACACACACGCCAGCACACACCTGCACACACACACACGCTCAGCACACGCCTGCACACACACACACGCTCAGCACACGCTCAGCCCACGCCAGCACACACCTGCACACACGCTCAGCACACGCCTGCACACACCTGCACACACACATGCTCAGCACACGCCAGCACACACCTGCACACACACACGCTCAGCACACGCCTGCACACACTTGCACACACACGCTCAGCACACGCCTGCACACACACACACACGCTCAGCACACGCCAGCACACACCTGCACACACACACGCTCAGCACACGCCTGCACACACCTGCACACACACACGCTCAGCACACGCCTGCACACACCTGCACACACACACACGCTCAGCACACACCTGCACACACACACATGCTCAGCACACGCCAGCACACACACACACACGCTCAGCACACGCCTGCACACACACACACGCTCAGCACACACACACGCTCAGCACACGCCTGCACACACACACGCGCTCAGCACACGCCAACACACACCTGCACACACACACATGCTCAGCACACGCCAGCACACACACACACGCTCAGCACACGCCTGCACACACACACACGCTCAGCACACACACACGCTCAGCACACGCCTGCACACACACACGCGCTCAGCACACGCCTGCACACACCTGCACACACACACGCTCAGCACACGCCTGCACACACCTGCACACACACACACGCTCAGCACACACCTGCACACACACACATGCTCAGCACACGCCAGCACACACACACACGCTCAGCACACGCCTGCACACACACACACGCTCAGCACACACACACGCTCAGCACACGCCTGCACACACACACGCGCTCAGCACACGCCAACACACACCTGCACACACACACGCTCAGCACACGCCAGCACACACCTGCACACACACACACGCTCAGCACACGCCAGCACACACCTGTCGCATGACCCTGGCCCCGCCCCTCACCTGCTTGCTGTCCACCTCGATGTCGGCCACGTAGTTCTCGAAGACGGTGGGCACGTACACCTCGGGGAACTGGTCCTTACTGAACACGATGAGGAGGCAGGTCTTCCCACACGCCCCGTCCCCCACGATCACCAGCTTCTTACGGATCGCCGCCATCTCTGAAACACGGGAAACACATTAATATCATCAGGTCATGCCTGACCCTGACCCTAACCCTGACCCTGACCCTAACCCTTCTTACGGATGGCCACCATCTCTGAAACACACATTAATATCATCAGGTCATGCCTGACCCTGACCCTGACCCTGACCCTGACCCTGACCCTAACCCTTCTTACGGATGGCCACCATCTCTGAAACACGGGAAACACATTAATATCATCAGGTCATGCCTGACCCTGACCCTAACCCTTCTTACGGATGGCCACCATCTCTGAAACACACATTAATATCATCAGGTCATGCCTGACCCTGACCCTGACCCTGACCCTAACCCTAACCCTTCTTACGGATGGCCACCATCTCTGAAACACAGGAAACACATTAATATCATCACTTCATGCCTAACCCTGACCCTAACCCTAACTTCATGCCTGACCCTAAGCCTAACCCTAACCCTTCTTACGGATGGCCGCCATCTCTGAAACACACATTAATATCATCAGTTCATGCCTAACCCTGACCCTAACCCTGACCCTTCCTACGGATGGCCGCCATCTCTGAAACACACATTAATATCATCAGTTCATGCCTAACCCTGACCCTAACCCTGACCCTTCCTACGGATGGCCGCCATATCTGAAACACACATTAATATCATCAGGTCATGCCTAACCCTGACCCTAACCCTAACTTCATGCCTGACCCTAAGCCTAACCCTAACCCTTCTTACGGATGGCCGCCATCTCTGAAACACACATTAATATCATCAGTTCATGCCTAACCCTGACCCTAACCCTGACCCTTCCTACGGATGGCCGCCATATCTGAAACACACATTAATATCATCAGGTCATGCCTGACCCTGACCCTGACCCTGACCCTAACCCTTCTTACGGATGGCCACCATCTCTGAAACACGGGAAACACATTAATATCATCAGGTCATGCCTGACCCTGACCCTAACCCTTCTTACGGATGGCCACCATCTCTGAAACACACATTAATATCATCAGGTCATGCCTGACCCTGACCCTGACCCTGACCCTAACCCTAACCCTTCTTACGGATGGCCACCATCTCTGAAACACAGGAAACACATTAATATCATCACTTCATGCCTAACCCTGACCCTAACCCTAACTTCATGCCTGACCCTAAGCCTAACCCTAACCCTTCTTACGGATGGCCGCCATCTCTGAAACACACATTAATATCATCAGTTCATGCCTAACCCTGACCCTAACCCTGACCCTTCCTACGGATGGCCGCCATCTCTGAAACACACATTAATATCATCAGTTCATGCCTAACCCTGACCCTAACCCTGACCCTTCCTACGGATGGCCGCCATATCTGAAACACACATTAATATCATCAGGTCATGCCTAACCCTGACCCTAACCCTAACTTCATGCCTGACCCTAAGCCTAACCCTAACCCTTCTTACGGATGGCCGCCATCTCTGAAACACACATTAATATCATCAGTTCATGCCTAACCCTGACCCTAACCCTGACCCTTCCTACGGATGGCCGCCATATCTGAAACACACATTAATATCATCAGTTCATGCCTAACCCTGACCCTAACCCTGACCCTTCCTACGGATGGCCGCCATATCTGAAACACACATTAATATCATCAGGTCATGCCTAACCCTGACCCTAACCCTAACTTCATGCCTGACCCTAAGCCTAACCCTGACCCTTCCTACGGATGGCCGCCATATCTGAAACACACATTAATATCATCAGGTCATGCCTAACCCTGACCCTAACCCTAACTTCATGCCTGACCCTAAGCCTAACCCTAACCCTTCTTACGGATGGCCGCCATATCTGAAACACACATTAATATCATCAGGTCATGCCTGACCCTGACCCTAACCCTGACCCTGACCCTGACCCTTCTTACGGATGGCCACCATCTCTGAAACACAGGAAACACATTAATATCATCACTTCATGCCTAACCCTGACCCTAACCCTAACTTCATGCCTGACACTAAGCCTAACCCTGACCCTTCCTACGGATGGCCGCCATCTCTGAAACACGGGAGCGGTGGAACACGCATTATCACACGCAGCCCAGAGCAAACACACATCATCAGGTCATGCTTCCCCTGGTCTTATTATATTCAATTATATTATAGTCAATCTGGGGTCCAAAGCATATTCATAATAATAATATAAATACACTACATTAAATGACTCGACTTCCCCCTCTTAATTACTCTTGAGAGTATTCATTACAAATAATTAATTTTTAAGGAAATATTGAGTTCAAAAGTCCCAAAATGTCATTCCGGATAAAAATCTGAATACAAAAATGTAAAATAATATGAATGAAAAGATGCTGAGGTTTTCAATGAGGCCTACAAATATAGTGATAATACTAAGATTATTTACTTTATGACAGAAAGACTTTTGTCTCCAAATTGTGATTTCTTTAATGTCATCAGTGACCATTCTGGACCATAATGCATTTTGGTATGTCATGTGACATAATATTGTCTCCAACAGACCCTGAAGGACCAAAGTGTCTCTTAAAATGCTGATATTTTGAGCTTTTCGGTCACCATCACGTGTCCTTCTGATAACACTAATCAAACATTAATAATGTATTAATATTAAAACCATCTATGAGCTTAACGTGATGCTAGTCAGCTGTGTTTTCCACAGGCGGCTGAGTCTGTGCCTGATCATAAAGAGCACACGTTTGCTGGAGAACACAGATCGTCTGTTAGGACACGTTCCCCTTACCCAGAATCATCGCGTTATTATGAGGATGCGCGAGACTAGTCGACTAAACGATGGAAAATACATGCCGTTTATACTAGTCTCTGTTTTGCACATTTAATGTTTTTCTATATATTTTTACAAAGGCTACGTTTCAATTACGTCGTGTTAATGTTACATCTTGAAATGAAGATATTATTATGACAAGTGAAAATATATGAGGATGGCTTTAATAGTAACCCTAACGATGACACGGGCGATTCATTTAACACATATGTGTGTGTGTGTTAGATTACACAATTCTGTTGTGTGTTGAGTTAAGGATAAAACAAGTCTTATTTACTTTATTAACATTTTCCAGCTTTTTTCTCGATTTGTTTCTGAATTTTGAGCCCATGTCTCTATGAAATCCCAAACCGATCATATTAATTGTGTTTAATGTGTTTTCCGAGCACTGATTGGACAATGGTAGAATTAATTTCAAAATTATTAAAATTAATCAAAATGACTGTTTTGTTTTCACCAAAAAATGGTTAATTACAGTACATTCATAAAATAAGTACATACACAACACAGTGTAGAAAGCCCTAAAATATGATTTTTTTTTGTTTCCAAATTTTTAATCCTGATCCGTCATTCCCCCACAATAGAGTTGAACTGTATTATTTACACATTATTTTATGAGCATTGATATTTTTGAATCTTGACTTTATTTCCATGACACAACATTAAACAAATTTCCTGATCAAACATGACTTACAGAAATGACAATAAGTATTCATGTGCACAAATGTATTAATATTATCATTGTGTAAATGAAATGCGCTGCTGCTCGTTTGTTTTCATGAGATTTGCCGTTAAATACTGAAACATTAAAAATACTGTCATGGAAAAATGACACATTTATGAAAATAGCCCAGAGTTTGATATGAAGACGCAGTTGTTTTTAAATGTGTTTATAGTGAGATGACGCTATTTGATCAGGTTTGAGCGCTTCTCAGGTATAAATACAGCGTAAATTATAATGTCACTCACAAGGGTTTAATTTCTCATTAACATAAACGTGTTTTTTTGTTTTTAAAGTTTGTTTTTATTTTTAATGTGGCGATGCGAAGCTAACGGCTACACCACCGGAAGTGAGCGCCTCTCCTCAGTAAAGTCATTCAAATCATCGAACACCACAAACCCGACCGGCTCTCTCGGACAGGCGAAGTTTAATGACAGTCCTGATGTTTTTTTAAAGCTTGAACAAGCGCGGAAAAAATCTAATTAAACTCGGTCTCACCGTCAGTTTGACTCGGCTCGAGTTTTCCGGGTCGGTTCAGTGCGCGCGCCTGAAGCCAGACACAACCAGACAAAATGGCGGCGGAACAAACAACCCGTCAAAATAAGAGTCCCCACAGTTCACTTCCTAACTGTTGGTTTATTAAGTGAATCACATTCAAACACAGACAATATATCATGAGGTTAGTTAGCTTCACTAAGACTCAGAGTTCAGCTTTTGGACTGTTTGCCGTCCTCTGCTTGGTCCGAGGTCGCGCACACCATCCTGGCTTTGACCTTCTTATTGGAGGAGATGATGAGGAAGGGGCTGAGGGAGGCGTAGCACGAGGAGAAGAACACCCTCATGTCGGCCACCAGGGGCGGCACCTGTGCCACCGTCAGCATGTAGATCCAGATGACGTTGTCGATGCCGAAAAACACCACGTACAGAACCACCAGCATCACCACGGTCTTGGCTGCCCGCGTCTCCATGGGGTCGCCCTGCGAGCGGCGGATGCCCCGCACCTTCCGGCCGTGGCGGTGCAGCAGGACCAGGATGTAACCGCTGGAGCCCAGCATCACGCCCACGAACGCAAAGTCGCGCACCGACACGGCCACGCCGTTGATCACGTAGGACAGGTTATCGCGGAAGTCCACGTGGCAGAAGCCCAGGTTGAGCGTGAAGGGCGGGACGGTGCCGTTGCGCGGGGCCACGGAGAAGAAGGGCGCGGCGATGCAGACGGCCATGTTGAGGAGCCACAGCGCGGCGGAGACGGGCAGCAGCAGCCGCGGGAGCCGGGCCTTGAGGCGGGTCAGCCGCGGGCCGCCCGCCGGGCACACGCTCACCGCCTGGAACACGCTCAGCATGCAGGTGATGCAGACGGACAGCGCGCGGGCGATGCGGTACAGGTAGATGACCGCCTTGCAGCCGCCGTCGTCCAGCAGGTCCCTCACCCCGAACACGGTCAGCGTCTGCGGCACGCCGCGGGTCAGCAGCAGCAGCAGGTCCGCCAGGGCCAGGTGGCACAGGATGGCGTCTGCGGGCAGCAGCCGCCCCTCGCTGTGCAGGATGTGTGCGTACGCCAGCAGGACCAGCGCGTTGGCCAGGATGCCCAGGCCCGCCTGAAGCAGGAACGCCACGCCTTTGATGGTCACACACAGGTCCATCGCGCCGCTCAGAGTCAGGCGGGCGAGCGGGCGGCTCCAGATAAAGCCTCTTCTGCACCCGCGGGAGCGCTCAGGCGGAAACACACGCGTGTCCAGCTGAGGCGTGTCCTCTCCAGAGATCACATACAAATACACTTCACAGCAGAGCCACGGCGAGCTCATCTTTCCAGTGTTTTTGCACATTACGATTATTATGACACCAACATTTAACACACCTAGCCTATCTGATGTAAACGTGACCACTGAACCAGCCATAAGAGATTGAGAGTTACACATCATCTGAAGATGCATTAATAATATCTCCACTGATGTGTGGACAATATCTGAAAATCTGGAATCTGAGGGGGCAAAAACATCTAAATATGGAGAAAGTCTCCTTTAAAGTTGTCCAGATGAAGTCCTTAGCACACATATCACTACTAATAATACATTTATGATATTAACTTTACCAAATATCTTCATGGAACATGATCTTAATATCCTGATGATTTGTGGCATAAATTATTATTAGTATGTTTGTCTTGTTTCCTGTCTGATTAGACTGATTCCAGATGATTTTACTAGATGAGAAAAGGACAGAAGATATTTTGGTACATTAGTTAATGTATTAACTAACATGAACTAACCATGAGCAGTACATTTGTTAACTGTATTTGTTCATCTTTGTTAACGTTAGTTAATATAAATACAGCTGTTCATGTTAGTTCACAGTTCATTAACTAATGTTAACAAGATTTTAATAATGCATTACTAAATGTTGAAATTACCATTAACAAAGATTAATAAATGCTTTATAAGTGCAGTTCATTATTAGTTAATGTTAACTAATGTAGTTAACTAATGTTAACTAATGACCATTATTCTAACCGATATTACCGATATTTTTTCTTGTTTTCTGGGGAAATAAAATCAAAATGAACTGAGTTTTTGCTTAAAACAAGCAGAAGCATCTGTGAATGGGGTCAGAAAAATCATCTGGCCCCCCAGAAAACAAGAAAAATATCTTATGTAAATGTACATGTGTAGTAAAATCTTTTATAATTGATTAATTTTTCAATATTTGGGCTGTAAACGAGTCGATCATACAGTGAGGGGTTATTAATGGAGCACATTTCACACACAGAAGCGGAGTTCAAATCTTCATAAGAGAGAAGAATCAGCCCTAGTGGAAGAGAATGGAGGATCATGGGTATACTTCTCAAGCATTAGTCAGGGAACTGTGTGTTTAAACTACTCTTGGTGTGTTTTTCTCCATGTGTTGGGGATTAAGTGTGTGTCCGCTTGCGAGCGCGTGTGTGTTCTGGAGAGCAGCTGTCCTTTGATGGAGAGTCCTCAGGGGAGAATTAGACAACATTAAGATCATTAGAGCTGTAATGAGGAGCGCTGGGACCAGCAGGCCCGGGCCTGTCTGTTTTCTTCCCATGATTCCCTCTGGAGAGACGTGTTTACGCTTGAACGCACACGCGTGTTTAACCTCGGAGGGTCGATCAGGAGTCGTGTCATGTGTTTTCTCTGCATGCTGTCGTCTCGGCTCTGCTCAGATCAGATCAGTTATATTAGTATTGATCTGATCCGCAGGAAACACAGCAACGACCCAAACCGCTCACACACACAGAGAAGAGCACAGACGCAATAATACATGCCAGAGAAATAAAGGAACAGCAGCGGCTCTCAGACAGCGCACGAGGACTGAACTGAGCTCTCACATTTCAACAGAACAACACACACAACAGGCTGTCAAAATGTCCATTTTGGTGAATATTCTCGTAAAATAAGTTGATTATGTGGAGAATACAGTGATATAAGCGGTGTCATTGGGCCCCGGGGCCATACCTGTACACAAAGCAGCTGCGCAAGCACCACTTCCTGTTTCCGCTCGTAATGGAGAGGAGAAGGGCCGCAGTGTTGACGTGTTCAAACAGCCGGTCAGGGGTGCGTTTCCCAAAACCATAGTTGCTAACCTGTTAGCAACTTAGGTCGTTGGCAATGGGAAATTGCATTGCAACCATCAAAGTTGCTAACTTAGTTATGGTTAACTATGGTTTTGGGAAACGCTCCCCAGATCAGTGTATTCCCTTCAGTGTTTATCAAACCACTGCAAATATTCAAAGACCCTCTTAAATACTGCTCAGACGTGCTTCACACTTATAAAGTTCTTTGCATTTTAATCTGGACTAAAACAAGCCAGCTCAGAACAGGATTTATTCTCTATTATAATAATTATTATTAATATACTAGTCTCTTTTGTGATTTTAATAACCCATTGGCAGGTGTTTTTGCTTTATTTAAGCATTAATGCACTAAATGTTGATACATTTATCGTTAAAATCTTCAAAAAATGTAAAAGTTTGCATTAGTAAAGATATCTACATATTATATCTTGAAAGATAGATATATTAAGACAATTTGGTCAACTTTTATGGGATATGTGTGTTGGGGTGGGTTAGGCTCCTGTTGGAAACCTGCTTCAGGCCGGCCCTGGGAGAATATGGGATGTGTTTCCGTGACTTCGAGAAGAGCTTTGTAACTTTTATACAAGCGTTGGAATGATTTTATTGCAGTGTAAATAGGCCTAATTGTCTGACTCGATGCGTCACTGACAAAGTATTTTAAAACGGAAATGTGCAAATCTCTTCCTTCAAGTTGTACCCTTCAAATACTGCTATCTTTCATAATTCACACAACATCAGCACCTGCACAGTGAGCTCTTACCATCCTTCTGCTGAAAATCTTCATCACATGAGATCTCAGTTTAGTTTAAAGAGGAATATTTAACCCTTGCTGTCACAGGGAGAGTCAAGTCTCTTCATTTCTAAACGCTTCACAACACAGATTGCTTCAGAGCAGCTTTACAGGGATAACAGGACATTCATTCTGTTTTAGAAGAGAAGATAAGTAAGTTTTTGATTGATTGATTTCTGTTCAGCTAAAACAGAAAACCCCAATGCGTTCGGACGGCCATCCGCACGGCTACAGCTTCTGGTGACCCGAGAACGAAACCATAGGTTTGAAACTATACCATCATCACCCCTGAGCAAACCCCAGAACAGGTGAAGTATGGAGAATAATGTAATCTAAATTCACATCATTTTTGTAATGACGTTTTGACATTTCAGTGGATATCGCCATTAATGAAACTGTAAATTTGTATCAAAATGAGAACAGAGTTTAAATCTCAGACTCCTGGTCTTTATTAAAGTTCTTCAGCACAAAAACTGTATTTATACATCTTTCATGGAACGTTTTTAACTGTAACGTTCACATAACCAAGAAAAAGCATTTTTACACACAGAGATAAAGGGTGTCAGAACTGTACCTTTACAACAGCTTGTCAAGTCAACTTTATTTATATAGCGCTTTTAACAATGCAGATTGTTTCAGTGTTAAACAGGAAAATAATGCAGCATAATTTTATTCAGCTGTATAGCCATTCTGGAGAAAACGCTGATGTCATCAGTTCATTTCAGTTATCATACAGTGACAGTGTGGGCTTTAGATCAGTAATTAAGTTTATATGGTTAATTTAGTTTAATAATTAGATTTATTTGGATATTTAGTGGAAAAATTGTGTCACTGGGACAGTCCCCTCACAAGGACATCTTTCGAAGGTTCATAGTAGTGCCCTAAGGTGTGTATTTGTACTCTAAGGTACGACTATGAACCTTTTAGGAGTAGAAAGATGTCCGTTTAAGGGGACTGTCCCAGTGAAGAGCTGTTGTAAAGGTACTCTTTATCTCTGTGTGTATAAGATGTTTGTAGCGCTTGTGTGCGCTGGAGCGACTGTGACAGAATCACTCGACTGCACATCATCGCTATAATTGAGCTGAAGTCACTGGACCCGAGCGTCCCCGCGGCTCCAGCTATAAAGCGGAGCGGCATCTGTGGAGCTCTCAGAAGAAGAGGTTTGAGATGGACGCCGATGCTCGGACGCGCGGACTGCTCTTCCTGTCCCTCGCCGTGGTGGGCGTCCCGGGGAACGTGGCCGTCATCTGTGCCTTCCTCTCGCTGGCGTACCACGAGGGCCGGCTCTCGCCCGCGGATGCCATCGTTCTGCACCTGGCGTCCGTGAACCTGGCGGTGGTGGGCGTGCGCTGCCTGCTGGAGGCCCTGGCCAGCCTCGCCGTCTACAGCGTGTTCCAGGACAGCGGCTGCAAGGCGGTCATCTTCCTCTACCGCATGTCCCGCTCTCTGTCCATCTGGCTGACCTGCGTGCTGAGCGCGTTCCAGAGCCTGAGCGTGGCTCCGCCGGGGTCCCGCTGGGCCGGGGTCCGTGCGCTGCTCGGCCGGCACCTGGGCCTGGTGTTCCTGGCGCTGTGGCTGATCAACACCTCCATGAGCGTGGCCCCGCTGATGTTCGCCGTCGGGGCCCGCAACGACTCCAAACTCTCGCAGAACGCCATCAACGTGGAGTTCTGCTTCCTCAGCTTCCCGACCCGGCTGTCGCGGGATGCCAACGGCGCGGCCCAGGTGGGCAGAGACGCGGTGCCCATGGCCCTGATGGCGTTGGCCAGCCTGGTGCTCCTGCTGTTCCTGCTCCGCCACGGCCGGCGGGCGAAGGCCAGACCCGGGCCCTCAGCGGAGCGGCGCGCGGCCCTCACCGTGGTCACGCTGGTCTCGCTCTACCTGCTGTTCTACGGGGTGGACAACGGGCTGTGGGTCTACACGCTGGCCGCTCCTCAGACGCTGGGCTCCTCGCTGGTCTCAGACCTCAGGATCTTCTTCTCCTCACTCTACGCCGCCGTCAGTCCCGTCGTCATCATCCTCTCTAACAAGAGAGTGGGCCAGAGAGCCAGAGACGCCCTCGGACGCTGCTTCACTGCGATGGACGGCCACGGACAGAAAAACGACAAAACATGATGGACGTAAGATGCGCCAGGTCTTTAATAATGTTGGGACACGGGTTCTGTTACCGAAGTCTGTCCAGAGAAACTTTGACTGTTGACTTGACAAAGCCTCACTAAATACTGTGAAGCTGCTTTGAGACAATAGGCATTGCATAAAGGGCTAAATAAAGGAGACTTGACAAAGCCTTGTTTGAATATTTTATAGATAGATAGATATTTTTGTAACACAGACTTTGTGTTCACACCGTGATGTTTTTGTAACACTGTTGAATAACATCTGTTCCCAGACGCTTTTCTCCATGTGTCGTGTTCCTCATTCCACTGAAATCTGATCTGTTCCCACAGACTCCGGTGGAATGAAGGGCACAATGCATGGATGATCCGGCGGGAGGAGCTCCAGAGATCTAGAAAAACACAAAGAGTGGGAATTAATAAAGACTGAATTCATCAGAATTCTTCTGAAGTGTGAATGTGAGGATCAGAAGCGTCTCCTGTGCACGAACACAGACACACAAGCAAGCCCTCACATGCACACACACACACTCACATACACACTCACGCACACACATACGAGCAAACACGCACACACACACACACACACAACACAGACACACACACAAACACACACACACACACACACACACACATATATGAGCAAACACGCACACACACACACACACACACACATACACACGAGCAAACACATACTCACACGCAAACACACACACACACACACACACACACACACACACACACACACACACACATCCAGTACATGAAACAAATGTTGACTGAAATAAAATGTAAAAAAAACTTAACTACAACTAAAATAAATAAATAAATATATTTAAAAAAATGACTAAAGCTATAACTAAAATGAAAACAGCAAACATAAAAATCTAAACAAATTAAAAATATGATTTAAACTATGACAGTATTGCGATGATACTGGTGAAATAACTCACGAGTGTCCGTGAAGACTCACACCTTTCAACTGATGGTTCAAAGTCAAACTGTAAAACACACACACACACACACACACACACACACACAGATGAGGAAATGGCACTGAAGCTGGGCAAACATCTGCTGATCCCCGTCAGAGAGAAGGAAAGCTCATCCGTTACAGAAAGAGGAAGAAGGAAGCGCTGAGATGAGCTCCAGTCTGAGCACTGATACCTGTCCTAGGTGCTCACATCAGACAAGCCCCGCCCCCTCACAGGTGCGGCCCCGCCCATCAGAGATCCTGAGGCTGGAGGTGAAGGATCCAGGACAAGCCCCGCCCCCTCACAGGTGCGGCCCCGCCCATCACAAGTCCTGAAACAGTTTACAAAGATAAATTACAGTTTTTCTTGATTGTTTACACATTTTCTGAAAGCATGCCTCATACTCTCAGAACGCTACACACAAATACAAAAAACACACACAATGGGCAAAACCCCTCAATTCTCCTGCAAAATGCAACTTTACATTTAAAACAATGTTATTTCTTCTCAAAATGGTATTTTGTTTTCAAACGACACACACAAACCATCATATAAATAGACATTTATAAGAGCCAGTGTAACTGGTGTAAACCTGATGTGCTCAGTGGAAAACACTTCTTCTCCGTTCATCAGAATGACTTTTTGGTTCAGTGTTACTCTGACTACAGACAGTACATACATCATACATACATACATACGTGTGTTGTAAAATATTTGAGAATACTGTTTCTATACTTTCATAGAACACACAAATACATGGTAACAAATTATTTTATTTTTCCCACAAAAATAATGTACACAGTGTACATCCCAACCAACACAGAGTTGCACATACAGTGGTCTACATACAAAACAACAGAAGAATTTACTGTACAGTTACAGTAACAAGAATAAATAAAAACTATGCTGCATCCTCTCTTCAGTTTCTCACCTGTTGCTCTTATGCTAAAGCTCTGTTTGCTGATGGTAAAACTGTGTGACAGCCCATGTCAAGAGTCAGTGTGTGTGTTTGAATGGCAGTGTGTTCCTTGTGAAAACAAGAGATTTTCTGCATGAAAACTGTGCCAAATGCAGAGAATTGTGTGTAGTGTTTTTGAAAAAAGTGTGTTTTAGAACTGCAATGTGAGTGTAAAGCAGGAATTGTGCTTGTAGTTTAGCAGAACTGGTTCAGCGGGGCATGAGTTACATGTTGTGGTCATTGAGTCTCATGTACCAGTATTAGTGTGTAAAAAATTGAGAAAAACTGTAATTGACGACTGTGGACATTGTCTTTTAAAGAATATCTGAAAGCCTTTGGTTCAGGCAGCATCTGTTTAAACACATCATGTGTCTTGAGAACATGAGCTCCTGTCTGGACTCGCTTCAGGAATGTGTTCAGGATCATCTCCTTCATCAAGATAAAACATCCAGACTAAACGATTATCATGTGATTTAACTGGACTTCTTTTTAAAAAATGATATTCTATATCAGTAAAAAAGATACTGGCCCCTCCACGAGTGCCCAAACCTCCATCTCACATGTGCTCATGATGACTGACCTCTGTCTGGCTGGGCGTCCGGCCACTGGGACTGACCCTCTCCATCAGCCGCTGGAACTGACCCTCTCCATCAGCCACTGGGAATGACCCTCTCCATCAGACGCTGGGACTGATCCTCTCCATCAGACGCTGGAACTGACCCTCTCCATCAGCCGCTGGAACTGACCCTCTCCATCAGCCGCTGGGACTGATCCTCTCCATCAGCCGCTGGGACTGACCCTCTCCATCAGCCGCTGGAACTGATCCTCTCCATCAGCCGCTGGAACTGACCCTCTCCATCAGACGCTGGGACTGACCCTCTCCATCAGCCGCTGGGACTGACCCTCTCCATCAGCGGCTGGGACTGACCCTCTCCATCAGCCGCTGGGACTGACCCTCTCCATCAGCCGCTGGGACTGACCCTCTCCATCAGCCGCTGGAACTGACCCTCTCCATCAGCCGCTGGGACTGACCCTCTCCATCAGCCGCTGGGACTGACCCTCTCCATCAGCCGCTGGGACTGACCCTCTCCATCAGCCGCTGGGACTGACCCTCTCCATCAGCCGCTGGGACTGACCCTCTCCATCAGCCGCTGGAACTGACCCTCTCCATCAGCCGCTGGAACTGACCCTCTCCATCAGCCGCTGGGACTGACCCTCTCCATCAGCCGCTGGGACTGACCCTCTCCATCAGCGGCTGGGACTGACCCTCTCCATCAGCCGCTGGGACTGACCCTCTCCATCAGCCGCTGGGACTGACCCTCTCCATCAGTCGCTGGAACTGACCCTCTCCATCAGCCGCTGGGACTGACCCTCTCCATCAGCCGCTGGGACTGACCCTCTCCATCAGTCGCTGGAACTGACCCTCTCCATCAGCCGCTGGAACTGACCCTCTCCATCAGCCACTGGGAATGACCCTCTCCATCAGCCGCTGGGACTGACCCTCTCCATCAGCCGCTGGAACTGATCCTCTCCATCAGCCGCTGGGACTGACCCTCTCCATCAGCCGTGACTGACCCTCTCCATCAGCTGCTGGGACTGACCCTCTCCATCAGCTGCTGGAACTGACCCTCTCCATCAGCCGCTGGGACTGACCCTCTCCATCAGCCGTGACTGACCCTCTCCATCAGCCGTGACTGACCCTCTCCATCAGCCGTGACTGACCCTCTCCATCAGCCGTTGGGACTGACCCTCTCCATCAGCTGCTGGGACTGACCCTCTCCATCAGCCGCTGGGACTGACCCTCTCCATCAGCCGCTGGGACTGACCCTCTCCATCAGCCGCTGGAACTGACCCTCTCCATCAGCCGCTGGAACTGACCCTCTCCATCAGACGCTGGAACTGACCCTCTCCATCAGACGCTGGAACTGATCCTCTCCATCAGCCGCTGGGACTGATCCTCTCCATCAGCCACTGGGACTGACCCTCTCCATCAGCCGCTGGGACTGACCCTCTCCATCAGCCGCTGGGACTGACCCTCTCCATCAGCCGCTGGGACTGACCCTCTCCATCAGCCGCTGGGACTGACCCTCTCCATCAGCCGTGACTGACCCTCTCCATCAGCCGCTGTGACTGACCCTCTCACTTCAGCCGCTGGGACTGACCCTCTCCATCAGCCGCTGGGACTGATCCTCTCCATCAGCCGCTGGAACTGACCCTCTCCATCAGCCGCTGGGACTGACCCTCTCCATCAGCCGCTGGGACTGACCCTCTCACTTCAGCCGCTGGGACTGACCCTCTCCATCAGCCGTGACTGACCCTCTCCATCAGCCGCTGTGACTGACCCTCTCACTTCAGCCGCTGGGACTGACCCTCTCCATCAGCCGCTGGGACTGATCCTCTCCATCAGCCGCTGGAACTGACCCTCTCCATCAGCCGCTGGGACTGACCCTCTCCATCAGCCGCTGGGACTGACCCTCTCACTTCAGCCGCTGGGACTGACCCTCTCCATCAGCCGTGACTGACCCTCTCCATCAGCCGCTGGGACTGATCCTCTCCATCAGCCGCTGGAACTGACCCTCTCCATCAGCCGCTGGGACTGACCCTCTCCATCAGCCGCTGGGACTGACCCTCTCCATCAGCCGCTGGAACTGACCCTCTCCATCAGCCGCTGGAACTGACCCTCTCCATCAGCCGCTGGGACTGACCCTCTCCATCAGCCGCTGGGACTGACCCTCTCTTTCAGCCGCTGGAACTGACCCTTTCCATCAGCCGCTGTGACTGACCCTCTCCATCAGCCGCTGGGACTGACCCTCTCCATCAGCCACTGGGACTGACCCTCTCCATCAGCCGCTGTGACTGACCCTCTCCATCAGCCGCTGGAACTGACCCTCTCCATCAGCCGCTGGGACTGACTCTCTCCATCAGCCGCTGGAACTGACCCTCTCCATCAGCCGCTGGGACAGACCCTCTCCATCAGCCGCTGGAACTGACCCTCTCCATCAGCCGCTGGGACTGATCCTCTCCATCAGCCGCTGGAACTGACCCTCTCCATCAGCCGCTGGGACTGACCCTCTCCATCAGCCGCTGGGACTGACCTTCTCCATCAGCCGCTGGGACTGACCCTCTCCATCAGACGCTGGAACTGACCCTCTCCATCAGCCGCTGGGACTGACCCTCTCCATCAGCCGCTGGAACTGACCCTCTCCATCAGCCGCTGGGACTGACCCTCTCCATCAGCCGCTGGAACTGACCCTCTCCATCAGCCGCTGGAACTGACCCACTCCATCAGACGCTGGAACTGACCCTCTCCATCAGCCGCTGGGACTGACCCTCTCCATCAGCCGCTGGAACTGACCCTCTCCATCAGCCGCTGGGACTGACCCTCTCCATCAGCCGCTGGGACTGACCCTCTCCATCAGCCGCTGGGACAGACCCTCTCCATCAGCCGCTGGGACTGCCCCTCTCCATCAGCCGCTGGGACTGACCCTCTCCATCAGCCGTGACTGACCCTCTCCATCAGCCGCTGTGACTGACCCTCTCCATCAGCCGCTGGGACTGACCCTCTCCATCAGCCGTGACTGACCCTCTCCATCAGCCGCTGGGACTGATCCTCTCCATCAGCCGCTGGAACTGACCCTCTCCATCAGCCGCTGGGACTGATCCTCTCCATCAGCCGCTGGGACTGACCCTCTCCATCAGCCGCTGGGACTGACCCTCTCCATCAGCCGCTGGGACTGACCCTCTCCATCAGCCGTGACTGACCCTCTCCATCAGCTGCTGGGACTGACCCTCTCCATCAGCCGCTGGGACTGACCCTCTCCATCAGCCGCTGGGACTGACCCTCTCTTTCAGCCGCTGGAACTGACCCTCTCCATCAGCCGCTGTGACTGACCCTCTCCATCAGACGCTGGAACTGATCCTCTCCATCAGCCGCTGGGACTGACTCTCTCCATCAGCCGCTGGAACTGACCCTCTCCATCAGCCGCTGGGACAGACCCTCTCCATCAGCCGCTGGAACTGACCCTCTCCAACAGCCGCTGGGACTGATCCTCTCCATCAGCCGCTGGAACTGACCCTCTCCAACAGCCGCTGGGACTGACCCACTCCATCAGACGCTGGAACTGACCCTCTCCATCAGCCGCTGGGACTGACCCTCTCCATCAGCCGCTGGGACTGACCCTCTCCATCAGCCGCTGGGACTGACCCTCTCCATCAGACGCTGGAACTGACCCTCTCCATCAGCTGCTGGGACTGACCCTCTCCATCAGCCGCTGGGACTGACCCTCTCCATCAGCCGCTGGGACTGATCCTCTCCATCAGCCGTGACTGACCCTCTCCATCAGCCACTGGGACTGACCCTCTCCATCAGCCGCTGGAACTGACCCTCTCCATCAGCCGCTGGGACTGACCCTCTCCATCAGCCGTGACTGACCCTCTCCATCAGCCGCTGGAATTGACCCTCTCCATCAGCCGCTGGGACTGACCCTCTCCATCAGCCGCTGGGACTGACCCTCTCCATCAGCCGCTGGGACTGACCCTCTCCATCAGCTGCTGGAACTGACCCTCTCCATCAGCCGCTGGGACTGACCCTCTCCATCAGCCGCTGGGACTGACCCTCTCCATCAGCTGCTGGGACTGACCCTCTCCATCAGCCGCTGGGACTGACCCTCTCCATCAGCCGCTGGGACTGATCCTCTCCATCAGCCGTGACTGACCCTCTCCATCAGCCACTGGGACTGACCCTCTCCATCAGCCGCTGGAACTGACCCTCTCCATCAGCCGCTGGGACTGACCCTCTCCATCAGCCGTGACTGACCCTCTCCATCAGCCGCTGGAATTGACCCTCTCCATCAGCCGCTGGGACTGACCCTCTCCATCAGCCGCTGGGACTGACCCTCTCCATCAGCCGCTGGGACTGACCCTCTCCATCAGCTGCTGGAACTGACCCTCTCCATCAGCCGCTGGGACTGACCCTCTCCATCAGCCGCTGGGACTGACCCTCTCCATCAGCCGCTGGGACTGACCCTCTCCATCAGCCGCTGGAACTGACCCTCTCCATCAGCTGCTGGAACTGACCCTCTCCATCAGCCGCTGGAACTGACCCTCTCCATCAGCCACTGGGACTGACCCTCTCCATCAGCCACTGGGACTGACCCTCTCCATCAGCCGCTGGGACTGACCCTCTCCATCAGACGCTGGAACTGACCCTCTCCATCAGCCGCTGGAACTGACCCTCTCCATCAGCTGCTGGGACTGACCCTCTCCATCAGCCGCTGGAACTGACCCTCTCCATCAGCCGTGACTGACCCTCTCCATCAGCCGCTGGGACTGACCCTCTCCATCAGCCGCTAGGACTGACCCTCTCCATCAGCCTCTGGAACTGACCCTCTCCATCAGCCGCTAGGACTGACCCTCTCCATCAGCCTCTGGAACTGACCCTCTCCATCAGCCTCTGGAACTGACCCTCTCCATCAGCCGCTAGGACTGACCCTCTCCATCAGCCTCTGGAACTGACCCTCTCCATCAGCCTCTGGAACTGACCCTCTCCATCAGCCGCTAGGACTGACCCTCTCCATCAGCCTCTGGAACTGACCCTCTCCATCAGCCTCTGGAACTGACCCTCTCCATCAGCTGCTGGGAGTGACCCTCTCCATCAGCCTCTGGAACTGACCCTCTCCATCAGCCTCTGGAACTGACCCTCTCCATCAGCCTCTGGAACTGACCCTCTCCATCAGCCTCTGGAACTGACCCTCTCCATCAGCCGCTGGGACTGACCCTCTCCATCAGCCTCTGGAACTGACCCTCTCCATCAGCCTCTGGAACTGACCCTCTCCATCAGCCTCTGGAACTGACCCTCTCCATCAGCCTCTGGAACTGACCCTCTCCATCAGCCTCTGGAACTGACCCTCTCCATCAGCCTCTGGAACTGACCCTCTCCATCAGCCGCTGGAACTGACCCTCTCCATCAGCCGTGATGAACAGATGTTGCAGGAGCAGCTGTGGGAGAGAACTCGTCTTCCTGAAGTCTCCAGAGAACAGCGCAGGAATGCGGGCAGGAATGGACTCGCCATCTGGCCCGACCCGAAGACTGAGCGCATGCAGCAGAAGCAAACACTCTTGAGAATGTGTTTCCAGCTCCTGATAATAAAACATCTAAAGTTCACGTGTTGATCTTCAAACATGTGCTCATAAAACAGAACGAATCACCAAGACATTTTGGACAATTTCATGCTCCCATCTTTGTGGGATCAGTTTGGGGACGGCCCCTTCCTGTCCCAGCATGACTGTGCTCCAGTGCTCAAAGCGTCGCTCCATAAAGACATGGATGAGGAGTTTGGTGTGGAGGAACTGGAGTCCTGACCTCAACCCGATAGAACACCTTTGGGATGAATTAGAGCGGAGACTGAGAGCCAGGCCTTCTCGTCCAACATCACAAATGAAGAATCCCCATTAACACACTCCTAAACCTTGAGGAAAGAAGAGCTGGAGCTGTTAGAGCGACTCCATATTAAACCCTACGGATTATGGGATGGCGTTAAAGCTCAAGTGTGTGAAGGGGCGGCACAACACTTCCGGCCATAGAGTGAGAGCTCAACGGTGCTTTTACAGTCAGGAATTTATGATTTTTGATCCCATATAGAGGTGCAAAACCTGATGATAGATTCATAAAGCAGCTCTGACACATTAACATCAGCTCCATCTGCTGGACAACTCAAAGAAACGCAACAGGGCACTTTCAAGTCGGGTCATTTTTATTTGCATAGCACTTTTGCCAACGCATGTGTTATCAAAAGAAGCAAATCATGTCTTTCTCACGAGTGAAAAGCCTTTAGCACTGATTCCAGGGTTGATGCAGATAAACGCTGAGCGGGATCCAGACTTCATGGAGTGGTTACAAACATAGACTGTAAAACATATGGGCTTTCTCTGCGGTCTCAAAGCGCTTCTGCTTCAGTTTTCAGGGCGTGTGCGGCACACTCGGTTAGAACGAAGCATGAGGTCCGACTGGGATTTGATAATGCGGGGGCGACGCTCTTCAGTCGAAGGATTCATCCACTTTATTTTTATTATATAAAAAATACCATTATTTTATTTGAAAAAGTTAATAATTGTATTCTATTGACAAAATATTTTAGTTTGTCTTGGATATTTGTTTGATTATATCATGTTAAGCTGTCATGGTCATGTGACTCCAGCGATGGGGCATGTTGGCACATCTCACTTCCACTCTTTCAGGGGAAATCAAGAAAAAAGTATAAACTGTATTAATGAAACAAAACCACATAATTGTACTAGACGTGTGAAATGAATGTGGGGAAATATAAATACTCCGAACCCTAAGTGGATTTACACAAGGATGATAAAGTCAGAGAGTGTTAGTGTGTCCTGCTCTCCCCTACCAACTACAAGACATCAAATCCCCAGATAGTGTGAGCGAGTGCCTGAATAACAGCCAGTGATCAATGCCACACAAACCTCATCCTCATTTAGACATGATTCTGTTATGAGGGACGGTCGAAATATAAAACCTAAAATACCTGGTGTTTTCTTTGGTTCTTTACATTATTAAGGGTGAATGATGGATAAGAATCTTGGATTGATTTAATCTAATTTAATATTAATTAAAATCTTTCTATACTTTTTAGAGTGCTGTGGATGTACTCATTTTAATAATGTAATAACCATTTTTAGATCTTGTCCCCCATGAAAATGTCATTCCTGGGTAATGGTAATGAATTCATTTGGAAATTAATTACATTTCTATTATTGTTGGCGTATACAAATGTGCTGGAGCTCAACAAACAATCAACGCTCGGAAAACAACATTTAATCACAATTATTATGATAAATGAGGGATTTCATAGACATGGGCTCATTTTTGGCTGATAACTCAAATTTCAGAACCAAATGGGGAAAAAAGTTGGAAAATGTTTAGCAAAAAAGTAAATAAGACTTTATTATCCTTAACTCAACACAAAACAGAATTGTGTAATCTAACACACACATATGTGTTAAATTAATCGCCCGTGTCATCGTTAGGATTACCATTAAAGAAATCACAATTTGGAGACAAATGTCTTTCTGTCATAAAGTAAATAATCTTAGTATTATCACTATATGTGTAGGCATCATTGAAAACATCAGCACAATAATGCCCAAGTAGATTTTAAATACTAAAAAAATTCATTAATATTATTTTTTTAATTTTTGTATTCAGATTTTTATCCGGAATGACATTTTGGGACTTATAAGCTCAATATTTCCTTAAAGATTAATTATTCATAATGAATACTCAGGGGGAAGTCCTCTTAAAAAAAAAAAAAGTAAAAAATTAAAGTCAAACTGAATAATGAAGAAATGGATTGCGAAGACACGCCCCCCTGCGCGCGCCTCTCACAGAAACTCAAACCTCTCCGGATTTCGCGCCTCTTTCCTCTGAGTGGATTTTGCGAGATAACGGTCACAGAAGAACTAGCGCCAACGAAAATCATAATTTATTCGGAAAACACACGCATGGACTACAACAGTTTATGCTTGGCAGAGCCGAGAGAGAGAGAGAGAGAGAGAGAGAGAGAGAGAGAGAGAGAGAGAGAGAGAGAGAGAGAGAGAGAGAGAGAGAGAGAGAGAGAGTAATCGTGTCTGCTTCCACACGACGTGTTGGTCAGAGACTTGAGGTAAATAGAGCTTTTATTTATTCCTTTTGCAAAATGACATGAAATGTATGTGACCTCAGAGAATCAGGCGTCTTCACAATCTCTTTCACGGTCTTGTGAAAAAATCATAATCCTGTTTACACTGCATCTGAGGACCAGTCAATCCACTGGCCATCACAGCTTTCATTAAAGTTCCTTACCTAAAAATAAACAGTGATGTCTTTATTTATTTGTGATAGGATGAGTTACTGGTAAGGGTTGTAAACCCGTGATCCCTTCGTGTTGGCCTTCTTCAGAGAAGAACAGCTCATGAAATAACTGATTATTGTAAGAGGTTTGAAGCTCTATGAGGGTTTGTGGATGGTATCTATAGCCGCGTTTCCACCGAAATTACCCGGAACTATTTGTACCAGGAACTTTTTTCCCAGGAACTTTTTCTCCCCCAGACCTGCTACTTTCTGCGTTTCCACCACGGTCTAAAGTACCGGGAAGATTATTATTATTTATCTTTCTTAAATTTTATTGCAGATCCCCTGACTATTATTGTATTTGAGTTTACATTTGGTACTGTTACCTCTACGAGCTCTTGTATTCTAGAAAGTATTCTACAATTAGAAAGTGGTTATATAGTTAGAATGTGGAAATTAAAAAGACACAGTGACATTTTACACATTTGACTTTATTTTAGACAGATTAGTTCTTACAAAATTAAAATAAGTGTGCAAAGACAAATAAATTACTAGAACAATAAAATGAAATTATAAAATGTGAAAACAACAATATAAAAAAGTGTATTTTTCAGTAACCTGTCCAAGAGCTGTGCCAACACGCACAATATATAAAGTACAAATGTGGTAGTGCAAATGCTTCATTCAAGCGGCTGGTCATTGTGGCTACTTCTTGAACAACTGGACAAACTGTCCAAGAACAGACAGAAACCTGGTCTGAAAGTCCCTCTGCTTTCTTCCGCTTCTGACTGGTGGAATGCCAGCTCTTGCCTCCTCATCTCTCCTCGGCCTGGCTCTCCAGTAACAGCTGCATATATTGGTCTGTTCTTGTCCATAAGCTGCAGGACGGCCGGTTAGCATCCTCCATGTCCCTCAGTGCATCAAGGAAGTCACAGTCCCTTTTCCTTTTCCCTAAGTAGAAAAATTGCACAGAAACACATGGAAATTAATACACAAGGCAACCATGAAACAATAGAAACCATCAATTAATTATTTAAAGTGTTTTCACTACAAATAATGAACAATTGTTTGCCCAGCTTGAACAATGCCCAGTGTGCCATTTTTATCATGACCAATTTAAGTTTACAATTAAAAACAACAAAACTACTCTAAACCATTAAGGATTACACATCAGTTTTTAAATATATACACATTTTGTCAGCTTTATACCTCTGGCGTGTGTGTGTTTCGGCAGGAGACACGGGACGAGGGCTAACGTGTACTGGTGACCGCGGGGGAAAACACGCTGGTCTCCGTTGCCTGCAATTCATCAGGGCCACCCGTTACGTCTGGAAAAGCACGTTGAAAAAAGTTACTGCAACGTTACACTGCAACGAGTTTAATAGATGATACCAAGATGAGATATTTACCTTCAACCCACTCGGATTCCTGGATGGTTTCCAACAACGCACTAGCCGAGTCTTTCGTTACCGCTGCACCAGAAAAGGACGGTCTGTCCCAACAACGCGTCCAGGCGGTCATGCCACTTGTTGATACGCCGGTCGGAACCGCTCCAGTTATTATGATCCTTTAATTTCTTGTAATCTTGTCTTAATTTCTTTAACTTCTCTCTGCACTGTTTTCCAGTGTGACTGGAACCGAGTCGATATCTTCAGGTATACCTTTTCATTGCGGGTCGCCGTTTGCAGTTCCCGCTGGATGTCCTCCTCCGCATATATGCTCAAAGCCTGAACCTAGTCGTCGGTCGAAATTTTTTGTTGAACTCCATTGTTGCAAAGAAAATATTTACTGAACGCAGAACCCACCTCGCAAAAAACTTGTAAAAATGGCGGTGGGGGAAAAAATGCTGCGAGAGCTCAACCAATCAGCATGTTCAGCGCCCAAGTCCCACCCCCGAAAGTTCCCAACCTTTTCAAAAGTACCACCTCGCAAGCAGGGCCGTTTGGAGGGGGAAATATTTACCCGGAACTTTATTTAGACCCTAGTTCCTGCGGTCGAAACACACCGAGTTCCCCCCCAAAGTTCCTGGTTCCAGGGGAAAGTTCCTGCGGTGGAAACTCGGCATATGCTGCTCCTAGGCTACTTTAGGTGGTTGCTAAGGGGTTGCTAGGTAGTTTAGTGAAAAGCATCAAGTTAAAGGTAAGTAAAATTATAAATGAAACTTATCATAAACATTAACACGAACAGCTAACAGGTGATGAAGACTATAAATGTATGTTTGGTTATCGTATTGTCCCTTGATTGAAATCTGATGATCATTGACATTGGGTTATTGTTTTTTTAACCTGGAAAATATTCTTTATGTTGTCATGTTGAGTGCTGTATGTTATTGGTAAACGAACTGAACAGTTGTCGTTCTAATATGTCAGAATAATAATAGCTAGGCATTAGTGATCGAGTGAATGAACCGTTTAAGCGTGTCTTATTGTGAATGCGTGGTAGCTAGTGTGCTGCTCTTTTAGGGCGTTTTCACATCTACCTTGTTTGGTCCGGATTTTCAGACTTTTCAGTTTGGTCCGAATCAAAATGGCCGGTGTGAAACCTCCCCTGACCACGGGCCGGAACAAACAGACAACATTTGGTCCGACGAAAAGAGGCAGCCTCGGTCCGGATCAAACTGAACAAAGCTTCGGTTCGTTTCTAGTGTGAAAGTATTTTCTGTATGGTTCGGACTTTCAGAGCATTTACAGGAAGTTCCTGTTTATGTTTAAATATTATAATGTTATTTTTAAATTCAATCTAGGCTACATTGATTATGAAAAGTGAAAAGATGCGCAAAATGTCAGAAGACAGAAGGTCAGAAATGATTTTGAAAGAAATTTTGCATGATTTTGATTAGAAAGCCTTTCTTTAATGTGAATTTCGTTTCGTATAAATTGTATCTTAATTTTAATCAACGTTTAATTGGATAATTGCCTGGATTTAATAAATAAGAAGCAAATAGTCTATAGCAGACAATAATCGCGGGAGCGATCACATGCTTTACACATGAACTGGAGTCTCAAATAAACTGAAACTCAGCAGATACTCGTCTCACAAACATGAGAAATATGTGAATATAAAGCTTGAAATGTCCAATTTTAAACGTAACGAATAAAAAATAGTCCAGCAATGCGACTGTTCAATAGTGGCAACGATATGCGTCCGTTCATTCATTCTTGTCAAAGACTTACGTCCGTTTACAAACCAATCACAGTCCAGATGCCGCTCACATGATGATGACGAGTGGACACGTGTGTGTCATGTGCAGTTCTTTAGTGCGCCCACATGATGATGACGAGTGGACACGCGTGTGTCATGTGCAGTTCTTTAGTGCGCCCACATGATGATGACGAGTGGACACGCGTGTGTCATGTGCAGTTCTTTAGTGCGCCCACATGATGATGACGAGTGGACACGCGTGTGTCATGTGCAGTTCTTTAGTGCGCCCACATGATGATGACGAGTGGACACGCGTGTGTCATGTGCAGTTCTTTAGTGCGCCCACATGATGATGACGAGTGGACACGCGTGTGTCATGTGCAGTTCTTTAGTGCGCTCGCATGATGATGACGAGTGGACACGCGTGTGTCATGTTCAGTTCTTTAGTGCGCCAACATGATGATGACGAGTGGACACGCGTGTGTTATGTGCAGTTCTTTAGTGCGCCCACATGATGATGACGAGTGGACACGCGTGTGTCATGTTCAGTTCTTTAGTGCGCTCACATGAAGATGACGAGTGGACACGCGTGTGTCATGTGCAGTTTTTTAGTGCGCTCACATGAAGATGACGAGTGGACACGCGTGTGTCATGTGCAGTTCTTTAGTGCGCCCACATGATGATGACGAGTGGACACGCGTGTGTCATGTTCAGTTCTTTAGTGCGCTCACATGATGATGACGAGTGGACACGCGTGTGTCATGTGCAGTTCTTTAGTGCGCTCACATGATGATGACGAGTGGACACGCGTGTGTCATGTGCAGTTCTTTAGTGCGCTCACATGATGATGACGAGTGGACACGCGTGTGTCGTGCAGTTCTTTAGTGCGCTCACATGATGATGACGAGTGGACACGCGTGTGTCATGTGCAGTTCTTTAGTGCGCTCACATGATGATGACGAGTGGACACGCGTGTGTCATGTGCAGTTCTTTAGTGCGCTCACATGAAGATGACGAGTGGACACGCGTGTGTCATGTGCAGTTCTTTAGTGCGCCCACATGATGATGACGAGTGGACACGCGTGTGTCATGTGCAGTTCTTTAGTGCGCTCACATGATGATGACGAGTGGACACGCGTGTGTCATGTGCAGTTCTTTAGTGCGCCCACATGATGATGACGAGTGGACACGCGAGTGTCATGTTCAGTTCTTTAGTGCGCTCACATGATGATGACGAGTGGACACGCGTGTCATGTGCAGTTCTTTAGTGCGCACACATGATGATGACGAGTGGACACGCGTGTGTCATGTGCAGTTCTTTAGTGCGCTCACATGATGATGACGAGTGGACACGCGTGTGTCGTGCAGTTCTTAAGTGCGCTCACATGATGATGACGAGTGGACACGCGTGTGTCGTGCAGTTCTTAAGTGTGCTCACATGATGATGACGAGTGGACACGCGTGTGTCATTTTTCAGTTGAACATGTGATCTGGTGTGTGTGGGGTTGAACATGTGATCTGGTGTGTGTGGAGTTGAACATGTGATCTGGTGTGTGTGGAGTTGAACATGTGATCTGGTGTGTGTGGAGTTGAACATGTGATCTGGTGTGTGTGGAGTTGAACATGTGATCTGGTGTGTGTGGAGTTGAACATGTGATCTGGTGTGTGTGGAGTTGAACATGTGATCTGGTGTGTGTGTGGAGTTGAACATGTGATCTGGTGTGTGTGGAGTTGAACATGTGATCTGGTGTTTGTGGAGTTGAACATGTGATCTTGTGTGTGTGTGGAGTTGGACATGTGATCTGGTGTGTGTGGAGTTGAACATGTGATTTGGTATGTGTGGAGTTGATCATGTGAACTGGTGTGTGTGGAGTTGAACATGTGATCTGGTGTGTGTGTGTGGAGTTGGACATGTGATCTGGTGTGTGTGGAGTTGAACATGTGATCTGGTGTGTGTGTGGAGTTGGACATGTGATCTGGTGTGTGTGGAGTTGATCATGTGATCTGGTGTGTGTGGAGTTGAACATGTGATCTGGTGTGTGTGTGGAGTTGAACATGTGATCTGGTGTGTGTGTGGGGTTGGACATGTGATCTGGTGTGTGTGGAGTAGGCTTGCTACGATAGTCGGTGTTGCCGGTGTTACCGGTGTCCAGACTCAACACCGGTTACATCACTTGCCCACCGTGGCACCGCCCACCGTCTTTTTGATTTTTTTATAGTAATAAAATAATTTAGTTCAGTTAGAGAACAGACAATACAAATAAAAACTGAACTGTATCTGCTTAATAAAGCAGGATCCGACCGTGAGTCTCGGCAGCGGCAGGAGTCATTCATCATATTTAAGAGTGAGGAGCTGACTGAGATGATCGCGGAAGATCTGGTTTCAAAGCGAAACGTAAAAGCGCCTATTTAAGGGAGTTTGTCATTTGTTTTGTTGTTGTGTTTTTCATTAAAAATAATAGGCTAATGAACCCACAATTCAAGCAACCCGCAGCCGAATTGGCGCTAATTCAAACCGAAAGTAAAATGTGCACGGCCGCACAGAGCGCGCATTGTTTACTTTCGCCTGGCTCCACAGTGCGAGCCTCCGCGCTACCCTGACTGCACGCATTTATTTTTGCCGCGCGCACCGAGTAGAAACAAGGCTTTACGGACGAACTGTTATTCATTCATGGCGTGCATCTCAATCATAGACTGATCAATGCTTGATCAGTGCCCTGACTACTGAACTAGGGAACTGATTGAGACGCACCCATGGCCTCACAGAGCGCGCATTTACAGACGAGCTGTCATTCACGGTGTGTGCGCACTGGCGCGTTTTCAGTTCAGAGCGGTCGTGTGCATGTTACTTTCAGTTAGATAGAATTAGTGATTTAAAAGCCTCCGCCGGTGATACCGGTATTACCGGTGTTGTCACACATCAATTAACCGGTGGGGAAATTTCCTCACCGTCACATCCCTAGTGTGGAGTTGATCATGTGATCTGGTGTGTGTGTGGAGTTGGACATGTGATCTGGTGTGTGTGGAGTTGAACATGTGATCTGGTGTGTGTGGAGTTGAACATGTGATCTGGTGTGTGTGTGGGGTTGGACATGTGATCTGGTGTGTGTGGAGTTGATCATGTGATCTGGTGTGTGTGGAGTTGAACATGTGATCTGGTGTGTGTGGAGTTGAACATGTGATCTGGTGTGTGTGTGTGTGTGTGTGTGTGTGTGTGAGCTCCAGTGGATCAGCTCAGCTCATTAACCCGGTGAGATCAGCCTTTCCTCAGCCAGTCCTTCTGCGCTGGCTCTGATGTCTCTGTGGCGGCTCCAGATATAATTCGTCTTGTAACGGCCGATCTTTGCTCTCATGGATCTATAATTTGTTCCCTGGCGAATCGTTTAGTCTGAGGGCAAAGAGAAGGTTCATTACTTTTTTATTTTTAGGCTATAACTAGTGCTGGGTGGTATGACCAAAAATGTATATCACGGTATTTTTCTAAATTATATTGGTTTCACGGTATATGACGGTATTTTTTCCCCCATGCATGACCGGGTGTTAATCACTTTTTCTACTGATTAAGAGAGGAAATACTGCAGGAGATTCACTAGAATACCCTGTTTTACTGTCATGATGAGTGACTATTGTAGAAAAATTCCACACTAGAGTTAATACAGGTTAACAAAGCCTCACAAAATGATGCTGTGGAGAGACCGCAACCAATAAAACACAGACCTGCAACACACTCAGAGTCATACTTACAGACACCTGAATATTAAAAGTTGAGTTGAGGGCACCTTAAGCATTTTAAAAATCTAACCCTATATAACAACAAACTGCCAAAACGAAGAAAAACGCGGATATTTGCAATACATTTAAGAGCACTCTCTGAACGAATGACACACATCAGTTAAACACAGAAAGAATAAAGCAGTTACTTTTTTGCCCATTCTTCTTTGAATTGTCAGTTTATTTATTAATTTACATCATTGTCTTTGGTGTAGCAGAATAATCCATCGTGTCAGCGCGTTCGTGATCAGACATACGGTTCAGTGTAATCAGTGCATATATTTCATTTTAATAAGACGTGATGAAATATGCGCGCATACACGCTTCTGGTTCATGTCTAGAGCACTAGAGTTTATGAAATATGTCCATAAAAAATGTAAAAGCGCTCGCTCCTGTCTATATCAGAGCTATATGATCCATGTGGTGAGCGTTGTTAATCCCATACAGCGCTCCGCGCAGAAACTGCTCTCTCTCTCGCGCACCGCATGTAGTTCGAATTCTCCACTATAATCAAAGGCTGAATCCGAAATCGCCCCCCATAACCTCAAATATAGCATTATTTGGAGGGGACAGCACTTTTTAGTGGTGTCCGAAACCCTAGTGGACGTTATTGAGTGCACTCATTCTATCCCATTGCACCGCAATAACGAGTGTACAGCCGATGTACACACATTGCCTGCCCGACTTCACGCATGTTTCATTCACTCCTTCAAATAAAGTGATAACATAGGGAATAATGAATGAGAGTATAGGATTCAGCCATAGGCTATGCTGTTAATGCGATCTCAACTGTGCTCTGACTGCTCCTTACTACAGTGCATCAATGAAATGGGTCCCCTCTCAAACAATGACGCGCTGCGCCACGTTCCGAACGTTGTTTAAGCGACATATACTGGTATAGCGGTATCATCAAAATTCATATCATAAAATAAATAAATACCGGTATTCGGTATGAACCGGTATACCGCCCAGCACTAGCTATAACTTTACGTTAGCGTTGTAGCCGACTAGCGCTGACTTTGAATGTTTGACTGAATTGTTTGCTTTATTTCATGTGTAGCTTATTATACCTTTTACTTATACTTTTGTATTATTGATCAAACATAAACTTGCATTTAACAAAAAGAGACTGGGTTGTGTTTCATGTCATTTAATCACAGTGATAATCATAAGCACACTTGTCTGAACCAGATATTAATACACAGATTTTCTCCTCATTTTTGTCACTACTAGAGCAAGCTCCTGATTGGTTAACGTGGCGTGAATATCCAAGTTCAGATTTTTCAGATTGCATCCGATGTGAACACACCATAAGGGTTAGTATGTAGTGCAGAATGTGGAGTGTTTACTAGGGATGGGCATTTTTGTCAATTTCTCATTTCGATCATCGACAGGTCTCAAAAACGAGTACTCGAGTACTCGGGGGCGGGGCATGTGTAGGGGGCGGGGCATGTGCAGGGGGCGGGGCATGTGTGTCATTGAGATAATGAAAATACTGTTATGAAAATGGTTGTTGACAAATACAAACGTGACATGAAAACAGGTATATAAAAACATGAACATATATATATAAAATAACTGCTAGATTATGATGCATAAATGTCTTTGAAAAAGAAACATCTTTATAAAATGACCGTCTCAAATAACCAAGTCAGTAATATCGAGCATTGCCTTTTAGCTGAAACTGTGAAATAACACCACCCTGCAGAGCTTGCTAGCTGGTTAATAAACTCAACCAAACGCACCCTATATCAATATTAATATGAAGATTATTATGAATTTATTACGACATAAATCAACACAAAAGGACGTGAATGCGCATGTGAACTTCAGCGTGCTAGATTTTACAGGCGAAGGGTTTGAAACGGAACATTTTGAATGCGCTCTTCCCTTAACAACGCTGATACACGGACAACGAAAGCACACACAAACAACCTTTTATTAAAATAGTGTTCTCATTATAATGCTTAGACAGATTGACTCTGCACATCATGCACTTAATTTTATTATTCATGATCGAAGCATTTACAGACATCACTGCGCGTTTTTGAACTCATAACGAAAAACAGCTTTAAATAAACTAGGTCTACTGTTAGAAAATACGAGAACAGTATAGCACTGCTGCATTACTAATGTCAATTATTCTGAGAAAGAAATAGCCTATCTAAAAAGAATATTCAATTCAATCAATTCAATTCAATTTCAATTCTTTATTTAATGACCACACAGCCAGGCTGGTGGAATTTGTTTTCAGTACAGCTCTATGTACAGGTTCCAACATTACATTAAACAGTAAACAAATAGGGTGGTCATGCCTACTCCACAGTACTCAGTGTTCAGAGTTCAGTATGCTTATTGCTCTGGGGATGAAACTGTTTTTAAAGCGAGTTGTTCTGGCGGCGATTGTCCTGTAACGCCTTCTAGAGGGCAGTAACTGGAAGGCGTAGTGTGCTGGGTGGTTGATGTCTGAAATTATCTTGTGGGCTCTGCGTAGTGTCCGTTTGTGGTAGAGTGATTCAAGGGATGGTAGAGGTGAACCAATAACTTTGGATGCTCTGTTGATGATGCGCTGTAATTTTTTCTGGGAAAGTGTATCTAGACTGCCAAACCCAACTGTGATGGATGTGGTGAGGATGCTCTCAACGATGGCCGTGTAGAAGCGGAGCAGGAGATGAAACCTTACTCTAAACCTCTTAAGCTGTCAGAGATGAAAAAGTCTTTGCTGGGCTTTTTTGTAGATATGATCTGAATTGATTTTCCATTTGAGGTTATTGCTGATATGGATTCCAAGGAATTTGAATGTGTCAGTGATGGAGATAGGTTCACCGTCAATGAGCACAGGAGTTTTGGGGGATGGCCGATGTCTTAGGTCGATGATGAGTTCTTTTGTTTTTGATGTGTTGAGTAAGAGATCGTGGTCTATGCACCAGGTCACTGTTTGATTGATCTGTGCACCGTATTCGGTTTCTTGGTTGTTGGTAATGAATCCTACGATAGTTGTATCGTCCGCATATTTGTATAGGCTGACAGAATTGTGGTGTGATGTAAGGTGGTTTGTGTAGAGAGAAAATAGCCAGGGTGAGAGAACACAGCCTTGTGGTGCGCCTGTGCTGAGGAACAGAGGGGAGGATGTATTATTTTTAATCTTTACCTTCTGTTGCCTATTACAGAGAAAACTGTGAATCCAGTGACAGATGCATGGGTCGATATTCATGTCCAGTAATATATTAAACAGTTTGGCAGGGTTTATTGTATTGAATGCAGAACAGAAATCCATAAACAGGATGCGGGCATATGTGTTTGCGGACTCAAGGTGGTTCAGTATGTGATGTATTGCCAAGTTGACGGTATCCTCAGCTGACCTGTTGGCTCTGTATGCAAATTGGAAGGGGTCCATTAGGGGGGTGGTGACGCTTTTTAGGTGTTTGAGTATGATGCGCTCAAATGATTTCATGACTGCTGATGTCATGGCAATAGGTCTGTAATCATTGAGGCAAGAGATGTTCTTGGTCTTGGGAACCGGGATGATAATGGATTCTTTAAAGCACTTGGGTACTGAGTTTTCACAGAGCGAGTTATTGAAAATGCTGGCGAAGACTCCCGCCAGTTCTGCAGCACAGTGGTAAAGAACGGTGGGGCTGATGTTGTCTGGGCCGGGGGCTTTATTCCTCTTAAGTCCCCTAAAGGTGCTCCTCACCTCCTCCTCATAAATGATATAAGGGGGGTGGTGGAGGGGGTCGGTGGTTGATGGTGGTGTAGCCGGTGCCAGCTCAAACCTCCCATAAAAGAAATTAAGTGTTTCAGAAAGCTGATTATCGTCATCAGGTATGGGAGCTGGTTTTTTTTTGTAATTAGTCATATTTTGGAGTTTTTTCCAGATGAGATGTGTATCATTAGTGGCGATTTGTTCTTCTAGTTTGGTTGCATAGTTGGATTTGGCTCTTCTTATTGCAGATCTCAGTTTGTATTTGGCAGCCATATATTGTTCTTTGTTTCCTGATAGATGAGCTGCATTTTTCTCCTTTCTTAGCTGTTTAATGTCCTTGTTGAACCACGGTTTGTTGTTTTTGTAGTGTTTGATTTTCTTGAGTGGTATGCACAGGTCCACGCAGTAGTTGACGTATGACGTTGTTACTTCGGTGACGTCATGGAGATCACCTGCAGCATGGAAAACTTCCCAGTCTGTGCACGCGAAACAGCCACGAAGTTTCTCAATGGCCTCAGGGGACCAGCACCGGACAAATTTCGTTGGTGACTTGGAGGATTTAACTTTTTGTCTGTATTGTGGAATTAGCAGCAGCATTGCGTGATCGGACCTGCCCAGCGGAGCCCTCGGGAAAGCACGGTAAGCGTCTTTGATGGTAATGTAGCAGTGGTCCAGCGTGTTGGTCCCTCTGCTAGGGCAAGTTACCTGCTGATGGTAGTCGGGGAGCTCAGATGACAGATTAGTCTGGTTAAAGTCCCAGAGGACAATGACTGCCGCGTCCGAGTGTACATTTTCCACTGAGGAGACGTAGTTGGCTAACTCGGCTATGGTGCTAATAGCGTTAGCCTCAGGTGGAATATACACACAGATCATGATTACTGACGTGAACTCCCGTGGGAGAAATGATGGCCTGCATTTGACAGTGAGGTATTCTAGGTGAGGTGAGCATACATGGGTGAGTTCTGTAGAATTTGTACACCAGCGTTCTTTGATCATAATGCAAATACCACCACCTTTAGACTTGCGCGATAATTTGGGTGATCTATCAGCACGGAATAATGTGAAACCTGGAAGTGTTACCGCTTGGTCCGGTACAGATTGATCCAGCCAGGTCTCTGTCAGGCAGATGGCAGAGCAGTCACTGTAGTCTTTGTTGTTTTGTAACATAAGTTGGAGTTCGTCCATTTTATGCCGTAAGGATCTGACTCGGCAGCCATGATGTTGAATGGCTTGATATGTTTAATTCCCGTAATTTCTCCAGCAAGGACGTAGATAAACCCAGATCACTGTGAGAAGTGTATCTGAGGTTTAAGAGCTCTGATCGAGTATACTGTATTAAGCACGACACTTCACAAACAAATAACGCAGATATTAAAAAGACAGACAGGAACACTGCATGTACTGTGGCAAGCCTCACGGCCGCCATCTTGCCATATGACTGTCTCCAAACCATCATGTCGAGCATGAAATATGCGTTTGAGCTGAAACTAAAGAGAATGAACAACAGCCGGTATAACGGCAGCGCTTTGCTAGCTTAAGCTCAACCAAACGCTTCTTATATTAGATTAATCAGATAAAAGTAATCTTACAACGTGCATCTGCAGAAATGGACGCGAATGCGCACATGAATTTCACGCGCTAGTCTGAGTGTTCTCGCTAGTTTCTCTGTGGATCAGCTGATACACGGGGAACTAAGCACAGAACATTCTATTTCCATCGTGTTCTCATTATAATGCTATGCTATGACAGATTGGCGCTGCACATCTTGCAATAAACATTCAATGATCACAGTGATTCCAGACATCACTGCAGTGCACGCCTCAGTTTCACTTTATTTTCGCCGCGGTCTGGAGACTGTATAACGCTAACCAATCAGACCTCAGGTACCGCGCAAAACGACGCAATAACCAATAAAAAAGAGACAAATATATTTTTTTAAAGTTAGGACGATCATCGTTCTCATGATTGATGATCGCTGTCACGTTCGAGTACTCGATTACTCGACCACTGTTGCCCATCCCTAGTGTTTATGGTGCCTTTCTAGTGGTCATATAGTATTTGTAGCTTGACATCTGTCATTTTATAGAGCTCCAATTGTTTAAATATTCAACTTTAAAAATTATATTGGTCCTGAAGGTTTTTTATATGAAAAATACAGCATATTAGAGTGATATCTGCAGGATCATGTGACACTGAAGACTGGAGTAATGATGATAAATTCAGCTTTGATCACAGGAATAAAAAAAACATTTTACTATAGATTCACAACAGCTATTAGAAATGTTATTCATATTTCTTAATATTTTGATTTTACTCTTTTTAATCAAATAAATTCAGCCTTCTCCTTTCAAAAACATTAGTCTTAATTATTAAAAGTCTTAATTATTTCAAACTGTTATTGCTAGTGTGTAAAATAATGCATGTGAACTAACTAGCAAATTATAGCCTATATGTATTTAAGTAAATTACACGTTCCTTCACGAAACACTTGAATATGAAACTTGCCAGGTTTACCATGTTTTAGTGAAAATAATATTTAGAGTTTTATTAATCATTTTCAAATGCCTGTGATATTACTGAAGAAACACACACACACACACACATTCACTCTGATGCTGAAACTGCTGCGTTAATGTTTCGTAGTGCATTGTCGAATAACGTAAATGGCATTACAATCTGAGAAATGGAGGTCAGCGGTTGTTTAGTTTGCATCCCTGCATTATTATGTGTATTGTTTAAAAAAAATGTAATTGTAAACAGTCGGGAAACATTACTGTATTGACTTCTTAAGTTCAGCTGTTTATCTCACCTCGGCTCGCACTCAAGTGCTGCTCGGTTTCTGTGGAAAATCCCGCCTCCTTCGATTTGATTGGATATCTCAAACATTTTGACATTGACAAGGGACATTTTACACCACTGAGACTGATCAGGCTAAATAGATTCAAGTTTTTCCCTTAACTGGGCCGCGCGGGCCATTCGTCTGGGCTGACGGAAGGATATCAACTAGGCTACGTAAATGTGCTAATATTCATTCTTCATATATATTTACCTGGCAACGGGCCGGCCCACTTTGTTCAGCGGCCCACCGGGAGAACGCCCGGTGCTCCCAATGGCCAGTCCGCCCCTGGGTGGCGCTACGACTGTATCTGAATTGCGGCGCGTAGACATCTTCATGCCAGGACTCTGTTGCTAGGAGTGCATCAAAGTGTTAAACATGTCACTTCCTGCTGCCAACAGGTGGCACTATAATTGTAACTGAATATTGGCATGTAGATGTGTTCAGGACTCTTATCAAACATGTGAAGTTTGGGGCAGATTGGGCATTGCATGTTGTGAATCCGAAATTGCCCCTGTTACCCTTAAATAGGGCATTATTTGAGGGGACAGCCATTTGTAGTGGTGTCCGAAACCATAGTGAATGTTATTGAGTGCACTCATTCAATCCCACAATGCACCTCAATAACAAGTGAACAGCTGATGTACACACAGTGGCTGTCCGAATTTGCTCAGTTGTTTTCATTCACTCCTTCAAGTGAACTGTAATAGTGGACTAAAGTAGGGAATAGTGATTGAGGGTTTAGGTGGCGTTTTACAGCAACTTCCTGTTTTATTGCAATAATAGCATTCTTTAGCACTTAGCTAAGTGTTGCTAACATGTTTTATTTTGTTTATAGCATGTTGTTAGCCTGTTTAAAACTTGACACAATTATTAGACGTCCATAAAAGTGTTAAACATGTAATTTCCTATGACTGTAAGTGAATAAGGGCATGGACATGTTCAGGACAGGACTCTTATCAATGTTAGGGGCAGATTGGACATTGCATGCCTGAGTTACAGCAACTTCCTGTTTCGTGGTGAAACATTGACATTTGTCAGACCGCCAGGGCCACGCCCTTCAACGAAAACTCTAGATCTTCGCAGTTTAGCGTCGCAAAGGCCTTATGATTACACTCACCAAATTTAAGATGATCCGATTGAAAACTCTAGGAGGAGTTTGTTAAAGTGTGACGTCTGAAAATGGCAAAAACTGCACAAAAATCGAAGAGGAAATTCAAAATGGCTGACTTCCTGTTGCGTTTAGGACTTTGGTCCAAGAGACTATTTTGTAGGTATTGGCACCTTACGCGTATTTACCGAATATCGTACACGTACGTGAAACGAAGCGGGAGGCGCACTCCGTTTAAGTTTTATAGGTGCCGCTATCGAGCCATTTTGCTCCACTCAATTCTGAAACCCATATCAGATGTACATTTTCACCAGTTCTGACGCGTGTGCAAAGGTTCGTGAGTTTTCGAGCATGTTTAGGCCCTCAGAAATGCAATCGTTTTCGTGCTATGACCACGAACCACAACAGCCACATCTATGAGATCAATTAAACTTCAACTCTCTCTCTCTCACAAACACACACACACACACACACACACACACACACACACACACACACACACACACACACACACACACACACACACACACACACACACACACACACGTGATCAATTAAATTTAATTAATTAATTTCATGTCAGATGATGTCAAAGGTCAAATTGAAATGAGTGCAGAATACTGTCTGAATGCTGATGTTGTATTATCCTAACCCTTCCCTTCATGTGTTTTTGACCTACCTTAGCTACCGTTTGTGCACCAATCTTATGCACCATAAAGCGTGCTTTCATTTCAATATGTGTGGCATCCAAACTCTGGGTTTTTAGACCTTCCCATGAGCCCCTTCTAACCCCACCGTCCCCAGCTTCTGGGTCCTTCCGGTTCCGAGATACAGCCACTTCCTGTCCAAGTTTGACCGGGTGTATCTAAGAAACCAAGCCAAGTTTGAGTTCCATACTCCGGGCATGGAGAGGGACCCATATGCGCCCTCTAACCCCAGAGTATGGAGCCCCAAGTCGGCTTGGCTTTGGAGTTATGCCCGGTCAAATGTGGGACTTTGACCGGGTGTATCTCGGAAACCAAGCAGAGTTGGAGCTCCATACTCCGGGCATGGGGAGGGACCCATGTGCCCCCATGTGATGACCATCAGTGTGTTGTATTGTATACAAAAAACCTGAACCAATTATGATGACCCATTCCTCTCCCTTGCCCTTATCCCATTCCTCTCCCTTGCCTTTGTCCCATTCCTCTACCTTGCCCATTCCTCTACCTTGTCCCTTACCTCTACCTTGCCCTTGTCCAGGCTTTCCTCTACCTTACCCTTGTCCCACTTCTCCACCTTGCCCTTGTCCCACTCCTCTACCTTGCCCATGTCCCATTCCTCTCCCTTGCCCTTGTCCCATTCCTCTACCATGCCCTTGTCCCACTCCTCTACCTTGCCCTTGTCCCTTATCTCTACCTTGCCCTTGTCCAGGCTTTCCTCTACCTTGCCCTTGTCCCACTTCTCCACCTTGCCCTTGTCCCACTCCTCTCCCTTGCCCATGTCCCATTCCTCTCCCTTGCCCTTGTCCCATTCCTCTACCTTGCCCTTGTCCCACTCCTCTACCTTGCCCTTGTCCCACTCCTCTACCTTGCCCGTGTCCCATTCCTCTACCTTGCCTTTGCCCCGTTCTCTCTTGCCCTTGTCCCACTCCTCTACCTTACCCTTGTCCCATTCCTCTACCTTGCCCTTGCCCCACTCCTCTACCTTGCCCATGTCCCATTCCTCTTCCTTACCCGTGTCCCATTCCTCTACCTTGCCTTTGCCCCACTCTCTCTTACCCTTGTCCCATTCCTCTACCTTGCCCTTGTCCCATTCCTCTTCCTTGCCCTTGTCCCAGTCCTCTCCCTTGCCCTTGTCCCATTCATTTACCTTACCCATTTCCCATTCCTCTACCTTGCCCTTCTCCCACTCCTGTACCTTGCTTTTATCACACTACTCTCCCTTGCCCTTGTCCCTTTCCTCCACCTTGCCCTTGTCCTTGTCCCATTCCTCTCCCTTACCCTTGTCCCACTCCTCCACCTTGCCCTTGTCCCACTCCTCTACCTTGCCCATGTCCCATTCCTCTCCCATGCCCATGTCCCATTCCTCTACCTTGCCCTTGTCCCATACCACTACCTTGCCCTTGTCCAGGCTTTCCTCTACCTTGCCCATGTCCCACTCCTCCACCTTGCCCTTGTCCCACTCCTCTCCCTTGCCCATGTCCCACTCCTCCACCTTGCCCTTGTCCCACTCCTCTCCCTTGCCCATGTCCCACTCCTCTCCCTTGCCCTTGTCCCATTCTTCTACCTTGCCCTTGTCCCATACCACTACCTTGCCCTTGTCCAGGCTTTCCTCTACCTTGCCCTTGTCCCACTCCTCTCCCTTGCCCATGTCCCACTCCTCTCCCTTGCCCATGTCCCATTCCTCTACCTTGCCCTTGTCCCATACCACTACCTTGCCCTTGTCCAGGCTTTCCTCTACCTTGCCCATGTCCCACTCCTCCACCTTGCCCTTGTCCCACTCCTCTCCCTTGCCCATGTCCCACTCCTCCACCTTGCCCTTGTCCCACTCCTCTCCCTTGCCCATGTCCCACTCCTCTCCCTTGCCCTTGTCCCATTCTTCTACCTTGCCCTTGTCCCACTCCTCTACCTTGCCATTTCCCTTGTCCCATTCTTCTCCCTTGCCCTTGTCCCATTCCTCTACCTTGCCTTTGTCCCATTCCTCTACCTTGCCCTTGCCCCACTCCTCTCTCTTGCCCTTGTCCCATTCCTCCCCATTGCCCTTGTCCCACTCCTCTCTCTTGCCCTTGTCCCATTCCTCCACCTTGCCCTTGTCCCACTCCTCTCCCTTGCCCTTGTCCCATTCCTCCCCATTGCCCTTGTCCCATTCCTCTCATATCCCTAACCCTATATATATTTTGTGTAAAAGTTTCCATCTTTGGAAACAAAGATTCAATTCTCAAGGTGAACACATATCTTGAGGCTAAACGTCTAAAAACGAAAGATCAAGTCTGGAATCTGGGTGTGATTTTGGAGTCAGACCTGAGTTTCAGTAGTCATGTCAAAGCAATAACTAATCAGCTTACTATCATCTCAAAAATATATCAAGAATTAGATGCTTTGTTTCCAGGCAAGACCTAGAGAAACTCGTTCATGCTTTTATCACCAGCAGGGTGGACTATTGTAATGGTCTTCTCACTAGCCTTCCAAAAAGACCATTAGACAGCTGCAGCTCATACAGAACGCTGAGCAGAACCAGAACATATGACCATATCACACCAGTCCTCAGGCCTTTACACTGGCTTCCAGTTACATTTAGGATAGATTTTAAAGTACTGTTACTTGTTTATAAATCACTCAATGACCTAGGACCTAAATACATTGCAGATATGCTGATAGAATACAAATCCAACAGATCACTCAGATCATCAGGATCACATCAGTTAGAAATACCAAGGGTTCACTCAAAGCAAGGAGAGTCTGCGTTTCAGCTATTATGCCAGCCGTAGCTGAACCAACTTCCAGAACAGATCAGATGTGCTCCAACAGTAGCCACTTTCAAATCCAGACTCAAAACACATCTGTTTAGCTGTGCATTTACTGAATGAACTCTGTGCCACTGTACGTCCGACTGATAGCACCTTATCTTATCTATGTATCCTCTTTTTATTCTTTTATTAACTGTTTTAGTTTCCTTTGTTCATCGTTGTTTTCATTTTATTCTTTTTAGTTCTCTTAACAACTGTATATTTCTATTTCTTCTTATGCATCTGTCACTATTTTATTTTTATCTTTTAAATTCTCTTTACAACTGTTTTAATTATCCTTGTTTTTATTTTTAATTCTTACACATGGATTCTTATTTCTTATGTAAAACACTTTGAATTGCCATTGTGTATGAAATGTGCTATACAAATAAACTTGCCTTGCCTTGCCTTACTTTAGGGACTGTACTTGGGACTTTAGTGTACTTTAATGTACTTGGGACTTTAGTGTACTTTGATGTACTTGGGACTTTAGTGTACTTTAATGTACTTGGGACTTTAGTGTACTTTAATGTACTTGGGGAACCATCTTCAACCATCTGGTTAATAACTTTAACTCAAAGACTTGTGTAATATTTGTGTAATTAGTGTAATTAGGCATCACCGTGTAGTAATGTACAGTATGAAAGCTAGTGAAATATCCTAAAGGACTTCTAAATGTCCTAATTATTCTGATTTATTCTGATTTGTTTTGTTGCAGACAGCTCTCTGCCTCGTATGGCGGAACGCTTTGAGGGGCTTGAAAAGAACACAGCATCAAGAAGATTGCAGGTTTACCTTTATTGTCACTAAATTGCATACTGACATTTCACTAGAAATTCATATTATATGATGTTTTGCTACTGTGTCTGGATGTTGTCCCTCATTCCGCGGCTTCTTTGCTCTGAAAACAAGAAGATATCAGAGTTATTATGGCTAGAGAGCTCCTCTGTCCTGCTCCTAAAACACACCTCCACAACCAGATCATCAAAGTTTGGAAGTAAATCTCCAGGAGCAGGACTGAAAGGTTTAATACACGCACAACAGTAAAACAAGGAAGCAGTGGCGGAACAAGTTATTTTAGTCACTGAAGCTTCATGGACAGACGTTTTCACACACATTTTACACGGATGGATGGAAAGGTGAGCTCAAACTTCTGTTTACATCCAAAATGTTCTTAATCTTGAAAATGACTGATGGGACATTCATAATATGTTTGGTTGAATTCAGCTTAAATCATTCAGCATTTGCAGTGTAAACAGCTTAATTTGTTGTCATTTATAATAAATAAATTGTATATATCGTCATTTATAAGTGATTTCAAATTAAAACAGTAGGATCAGAGTGAATATAGTGAGTGTTTAATTATTAATTAATGACACTAGTTACACAAATAATGCATGCATACACCATAAACCCTAATGCTCAAAATAATGAATTGTTCGAGTAGAGCCAACTCAAATTAAACAAATTAGTTCAATCAAATTAACTTTCATGAGTATTTAGAACTTACTTTTTTTTAGGGTTCTCAAAACTGACACATTTTAAGTAAACTGAATTGTTTCATTGTTTTATGAACTTGTTTCTTTTAATTTAGACTAACTTAAACTGAACCGAAACTATGCTGGCATTTCTATTTTCCCAGCATGCTTTGCCATGACACTCTTTTTTGGTGCTAGATTAACATTAAGTGGGATATTGAGTAGTGTTTAATGTTTTGTTATGCTAGTTTAGAAGAGTTTCTGTTATGTTCGTTATATTGAATTAGCTAGTTAAAGCTAGTCAAGTTTCCACTACTAAAAATTGCAGATTACATTATATTTTTTAAGTGAAATGTATGAATGAGCTTACGCACATATTTAAAGTTCAGAGCAATTCAAATGTATGATTACAAAATAAATATCTGCAAGTTCTGCTTACTTAAACTTTACATTTCTTAACTTAACCCATTTTTTTTTTAGTTTTACCAACTTATTCAGGTTTACAGTGTACTTGATCTTAAAATAATTTTAAATGTTTTATCTCTATCTTCAAGGCGCTAGTATTAAATATACTTTTTTTTGTTAAAATTAAATATTTGCTTGATTTCTCTTTGTCTCAGTTCATAAAGTGGTGTTATAAATCATTGTATTCATTAATTGATTGGTCTTGGTGTTGGTCCTTTCTCCATCAGCGGTTATTAACTAAAGAAGGCATGTATTGAGTTACACATGAATTGCTTCTCTGCATACTTATATTAAGTCTTTTGTTTCAGCTTATTGATGCCATCCTGAATATGCTGATCAAGGCTTCGAAAGAATGGTCCGTGTGGGAAACATTCTTTCCTCGAGGACACATTTTAGAAAGAATTATGGAGATGAAGTATTGGGATGCATTTCATAAAGTCAGGTGCACAAATGTGAAGTCACTCTATCTATTTTCATCTATTTTCTAAAGGCATCTCTGTTGACATACCGGACTTCTCCAATCATTGAGTCCTCTTAAACTCTCATGCTCATTTGCCGCCTTTTGTCAGTGAAATGCCCGCATATGAACATCCAATCAACAACCGATGCACAGAACGATACGGAAGAAAAGATCTTTCTCTACTTCCGTTTCATCACACATTTATTTGCTGACATATGGACATACGTATCCACTAAAGCCTGCATACCATTACACAAGAGGATGAGTGGAAGATGACGCCCACAAACCACTCAAAGACAAGCAGCAGCAAACATCGCACAATGGTTGGAGGAAATAACAGCCAAGTTTGAAATCAAGACGCGATTATGAAATGAAAAGTGCACTCTGTGTGATAAGTTGATCGTTTGTGCACCTACAACCATCACGCACACCATATATAACATGTAATGTAGTGCATTTTCCATGATAGAATTAGTGAACGATCTGACCTGATAAAAAATATGTGTGGTTCACACGTCTAGTGTGAAATGGGCCTGTCTGTGGTTTTCTTTTGCTTATTTATAATTTTGTTATCCACATAAGTTCTGCTGTTTGTGAAGTTGATATTATATTAAACTAAATATGCTGGCAAAATGATTTTGGTTTCTGATTATTAAAAAAAAAATTCAACTGTTTTATCAATTGCCAATATTATCATTCATTGCAACCCTAATTCAGACCATCACAATATCGTGCAATGCTCAGTTTCTTATTTCAGCAGGATTCATGTGAATCAGCAAGAAAAGTCGTAGGTGGTCATTTATTCAGTTTTTCCAATCGCTGTGGTTACTGACCAACTACAGATGAGTTTTGAATGAGCTAGTGGGGCTAACTAAACAAACAACTTTGCTCTTTGTAGGTTTTGTACAGCCCAACACTGTTATCATGGTAGTATAGGTTTGACTGTTACCTTCCCGACATCACGGCTCTTGGCCCTCAGCTTGTTGACCTGGGACTCTGCGATGTCAGCGCGCTCCTGAGCCTCCTCCAGCTCATGCTGCACCTTCCTGTACCTGGACAGGTGAGTGTTGGCCTGCTCCTCCTGTTACGATTACACAAGATATCCAACCCATTTCATTGCAGTGCATTCATGGCGCTGGACGTTTTTGTCAATGCTAAAACATTTGATATTGGACTTACAGCTTCTTCAGCCTGGCGCTTGTAGGCCTTCACTTTCAGCTGCAGCTTATCTACCAGATCCTGCAGTCGGGTCACGTTCTTCTTGTCTTCCTCAGTCTTTGGGTGTAAATATTGGTTATGGTCTTAGTTAAACTGTATATTGTAAAAGGTGAAACTTTTCTAATTCCTGGGTAGTTTTACCTGGTAGGTAAGCTCCTTCACTCTCCTCTCGTATTTGCGCACTCCTTTCACCGCGTCTGCACCACGTCTCTGCTCGCCTTCAACTTCAGACTCTAACTCACGCACCTTCAGTAGAGAGTTATTGTTTCACCTGTCAAATCTCTGCTATGTACACCTAAGAATGTGTTTTGTTAAGCTCCTGAACACTCAAATTTACCCTGGACTCCAGTTTCTGGAGCTGTTTCTTTCCACCCTTCATGGCCAGACTCTCAGCCTCATCCAGACGGTGCTGCAGGTCTTTGACAGTCACCTCCAGGTTCTTCTTCATCCTCTCCAGATGAGAACTGGTGTCCTGCTCCTTCTTCAGCTCCTCAGCCATCATGGCAGCCTGTAATATAAGATTGAATGAAAAATTATGAAAAAATTGAAAAATGATTGAAAAAATTAACTAACCAATATACACTGATCAGGCATAACATTATGACAGGTGAAGTGAATAACACTGATGATCTCTTCATCTCCTGTTAGTGGGTGGGATATATAAGGCAGCAAGTGAACATTTTGTCCTCAAAGTTGATGTGTTAGAAGCTGGAAAAATGGGCAAGCGTAAGGATTTGAGTGAGTTTGACAAGGCCAGATTGTGACGGATAGACGACTGGGTCATAGCATCTCCAAAACTGCAGCTCTTGTGGGGTGTTCCCGGTCTGCAGTGGTCAGTCTCTATCAAAAGTGCTCCAAGGAAGGACCAGTGGTGAACCGGCGACAGGGTCATGGGCGGCCAAGGCTCATTGATGCATGTGGGGAGCGAAGGCTGGTGTGGTCCGATTAAACAGACGAGCTACTGGAGCTCAAATTGCTCAAGAAGTTAATGCTGGTTCTGAGGATGCAGTATGGGAAGAAGGCAAGCCGGCACGAGACAGTGATGCTTTGGGTAATGTTCTGCTGGGAAACTTTGGGTCTTGCCATCCATGTGGATGTTACTTTGACACGCACCACCTATCTAAGCATTGTTGAGACCATGTACACCCTTTCATGGAAACGGTATTCCCTGGTGGCTGTGGCTCTTTCAACAGGATTATGCGCCGCCACAAAGCAAAAATGGTCTAGGAATGGTTTGAAGAACAAGAAGCTTGAGGTGTTGACTTTGCCTCCAAATTCCCCAGGTCTCAATCCAATCGAGCATCTGTGGTATGTGCTGAACAAAGGGGTCTAGGGGTCTAGAGGAGTCCATGCCTCGACAGGTCAGCAAAAGGGGGACCAACACAATATTAGGAAGGTGGTCATAATGTTATGCCTGATCGGTGTATATAGAAATACCTTCCATGACTGTTCAGTTTGTTACCACATGCACCTAAACACAATGCAAATAACTGTTTAAATCAGAGCAGAGAAGCAGAATGTCAACACTCACATCAGTGATGGCCTTCTTGGCCTTCTCCTCTGCATTTCTGGCCTCCTGGACTGAATCTTCCACCTCACCTTGAACTTGGACCAGATCAGCCTCAAGCTTCTTCTTTGTGTTAATAAGACTTGTATTCTATGGGATGTAAGCAGTTAGTTTAGTGTACATTTATATGAAAGTTTGTTGTGTGTCCTGAATTTGTTAGAAGAATGAAGTGATTGTTTGTACTTGTGAGTGCAGCAGTCCCACACGCTCGCTAGCATCAACCAGCTCTTGCTCCGCCACTTTGCGGCCTCTCTCTGTTTGCTCCAGTGCAGCTCTCAGCTCCTCAATCTCTGCTTGCATCAGGTTATTCCTGCGCTCCACCATGGCCACCTGCTCCTTCATGTCCTCCTGTCCTCTGAGAGCGTCATCAAGGTGAAGTTGGGCATCCTGTGGCAACATTCTTTCTTTGTTAGCTCTCTTGCTTTGGTTAATTCATGTATTATATTAATTTTGCCAAAGTATATATTGCAGTATATATTGCAATTCCACGTTCTACAGAAAGATACCTTGAGTTGGCCTTGGATGTTCCTGAGCTGTTTCTGGGCCTCGGCAGCCTGGCGGTTGGCATGACTCAGCTGGATCTCCATCTCATTCAGATCTCCCTCCATCTTCTTTTTGACTCTCAGGGCATCATTTCTGCTCCTGATCTCAGCGTCCAGAGTGCTCTGCATGGAATCGATCACTCTTTGGCTGTTCCTCTTGATCTGTTCCATCTCCTCATCCTTCTCAGAAAGCTTCCTGTCAATCTCGCTCTTCACCTGGTTCAGCTCCAGCTGCACACGAAGAATCTTGGACTCTTCATGTTCCAGGGTGCCCTACAAGGACAAAAGACAAAAATTTACTTTTTAGATTTGTCACAAGCACATTTATGAGGATTTAAGAAGGAAATTATTAACGGAAATTATATTTTTCCTTTCAGGGTTTAGACCTATTCAGTGTTTTAATATTATGCAAAGCTATCGTGTCATAATGTTAGCATCATAGGAATGGCACCTCAGCTTCTTCAAGTGCAGTCTGGATCTCTGTTTTCTCAGACTCCACTGTCTTCTTGGCTTTCTCTAACTCATGAATGCTCTTTCCAGTCTCTCCAAGCTGCTCAGTGAGGTCAGAAATCTCCTCTAAAAGGGTTTAAAAATCTTAAGTGTAAGATTTTCTGTAATATTTCATCTCTTTTTTTAGTCCTTGGTGTACAAATAAAAGTTGCCTTACGTTGCAGATTCTTGTTCTCCCTCTTCAGGGTCTCGAGGTGGTCAAGAGCTTCCTCATAGGAGTTCTTCATTTTGAAAAGCTCTGTGCTGAGAGAACGAGCTTCTTTCTGAGCACCTTCTAGTTCAGCCTGACATTCCTCATACTTCTGTTTCCACTCTGCTAGCACCTGATAATGAGAGAAATGTAGTCATTGTTAATTAGCTAAGTTCACAGGGTTAGCTTAGGGTTAGTTTTACAGGTTATCCATGTCTTTCTTACCTTGTCAAAGTTTCTCTGCTTCTTGTCAAGGTTGGCTGCCAATGCATTTGCCCTCTCCACATCAATCATGAGATCCTCTACTTCACCCTGCAGTCTCTGTTTGGTCTTTTCCAGAGAGGCACACTTTGAGTTCACCGCCTCAATGGATTCTTCAGCATCCTGCAGACGCTGGGCCAGCTTTTTCCTGAGGAAAATGAAATTAAATGATTAAACTTTACTAATATTTGTCATGTTAAATGTAGGGAAATGAAGACTTTTCCATTGATGTATTTACTTGGATTCCTCAAGCTCCTCAGTGCGCTGGATGGCATCAGTCTCATATTTGGTTCTCCACTGAGCCACTTCACAGTTGGCCTTAGACATGCCACGCTGGAGTTCAGCTTTGGCCTCCTGCTCTTCCTCATACTGCTCTCTGAGCAAATCACAGTCATGGCGGGCAGACTGAACCGCATGGGCCAGAGCGTTCTTGGCCTATCAGGCAGAACATTTTGAGTTACCATCTATACAATTTTTTATATTAAAAAAAAGCTAATTAATTATGTATAACTCTACCTTGACTTCTTCCTCAATATGTCTTTTGAGTTCCTCAATTTGCTGTGTGTAAGCCTGTTTTCCTCTAGTTAATTGTGAAACAAGTGCTTCTTTCTCTTCCAGTTGCCGACTAAATTCACCTTGGAAACCGGTTACAGATAGTACCATGAAATATAATAGCATGCAAACTTTTTAACTCTTTTTATTTTATTTTAGGTTTTTACACATGTAGCTTACTCTGTCTTACCATTTTCAGTCTGAAGTCTTGCACGTTGTGCATTCATGTCATTCAACTGACGAACATTTTCATCACTCTTGGATTTGATTTCACTCAGCTGGTCTTCCAGGGTACGGCACATCTTCTCTAAATTAGCCTAGAGAGATTCAAGGTTATATCCAGATGTTTGTAAAGATGCTTTTATATTAATAATCCTCTAGTGACATTACCTTTGCTTTAGCCACAGCCTCCATGTTGCTTGTCAAGTCATCAATCTCCATCTTGTATTCACTCTTCTCCTTCTCCAGCTTCTGCTTGACTCGCTGGAGGTTGTCTATCTGTTCTCCGAGCTCAGCCACACTATCTGCCTGCTTCTTTCGCAGAGCTGCGGCCGTAGCTTCATGCTGCAAGGTGGACTCTTCCAGATCACGACGCAACTTCTGGAATTCAGCTTCACGCTTCTTGTTCATCTCAATCTGGGCAGCAGTGGCACCACCAGCTTCCTCAAGCCTCTCACTGATCTCCTCCAGTTCCCTGGAGAGATCAGCTCTCTGCTTCTCCACTTTAGCACGAGCAGCTCGCTCAGCCTCGATTTCCTCTTCCAGCTCCTCAATACGGGCCTAAATAAATAAAGAAAGTTGAATTACCCAGTGATCATTGGTAATGTGGGTTTTCCCAGCTGTGCAACTACTTGATATAATACAGAGAAAAGATTAGGGTTAGTGTTACCTGAAGTTCTTTGATCTTCTTCTGAAGCTGTATTCCCAGAGACTGTTCATCCTCAATCTTGCTGAGAAACTGACTGATCTCAAAGTCTTTCCTGTTTTTAAAGTAGTGTTTTGTAAAATGTGCAGAATACATACATTTAAAAAACAAAAATGTGTAATTGTGTTAAACTGATGTCCACTCACTTTTTGATCTTCTCATCTGATTGCTGTTTGTCATTCTCCAGGTCCATTATGGACTCCTGGGCCAGTTTCAGATCACCCTCAAGCTTCCTTTTGGCTCTCTCAAGGTCCATACGGAGCTTCTTCTCTTGCTCCAGTGAGCCCTCAAGCTAACAGAAACCAGAGCATTTAATTCTGGTATAGAGGCACAAAATAAATTTCCCATCGATTCATGCTCTTATTGTCATGCCAAATATCTTACATCATCCACTTGCTGCTCAAGCTTTGTCTTAGATTTAGTCAGAGTGTTGACTTTGTCTTCCTCTGCCTGAAGGTCATCAAGAGTCTGCTGGTGTGCCTCTTGGAGGGCTTTTTTCTCTTTGGTCAGCTTAGCAATGCTCTCATCCTGAGAGGCCATCTCCTCCGTCAGGTTTTTAACCTAAATGGAGACATTGTTCACTGGTTCATTCTCAAGACCCTGAACAATCAGCAGTGTGAAGAACATGTGAAAAGATTATTGACCTTATTTTCTGTGGCATGTTTCTCCTTCTCCACTTTGGCCAATGTGAGCTCCAGGTCATCAATGTCTTTCTTCAGTTCAGAGCATTCGTCCTCCAGTTTCCTCTTCTTGGCAGTCAGTTCAGCATTGCTTTCCTCCTCATCCTCCAGTCTCTCGGATGTCTCTTTGAGTTTTGCCTCGAGCTGGATCTTGCTTTTGATGAGACCTTCACATCTCTCCTCAGCATCAGAGAGGTTTTCACCTTCCTGTTCATTGAGATGGATTTAGTTTAATGGCTTATGTTCATAGCTGTACCATCCATATTAGCATCAATAAGAGCTGAAATACTCACAGATGCTACTTGCAGTTGAAGGTCGTTTTTCTCCTGAATAATTGACACCATTTTCTCCTCAAGCTCTTTCTTTTTAGCTAATGCCTTTGTTAGATCCTCCTTCATTTTCTCATAGTTCTCCTTCATGGCTGCCATTTCTTTCTCAGTCTCTGCACTCTTTAGAAGAGGCTTGATCTTGAAGTAGAGCTTCATCCATGGCCAATGTTTCACATTCATGAATGAGCGGATGTTGTATTGGATGGAATAAATTGCTTCTCTGTGTAAATAGCAATCAGTAATTTAGTCATTATCAGTCTTTCATAACAAACAGTTATGTTTCAAACAGTTTTGTATGTTCCTTCATACCTCCTCTCCATCATTTTGACAAATTCTTTCCTCATGAGAAATCCACGGCACAAAGCCTGAGTCATGGTAACCAGTGCTGCTAGTTTCTCATCTCTCAACTCCTCAAGAGTACCCAAGAGACCAGCTTTGAAGAACACCTATAAGAACATATAATGATGTTACTGGTATATTATGGAACCCATTGTCCTTTATTGCAGATTTGCTGTGCAGCTCACCTTGGTGTGTCCAAACTTGTATTGGGTGTGGTCAATATCAATAGAACCCAGGAGTTTCTCTGAAGCCTTTTTGTTGTCAATGAACTGTCCCTCGGGGATGACGCTAGCATTTAATACTTTGTATCTAGAGGACATTCAGAGAAGACTCATGTTCTTGTGAACAATATTCATAAGATTGTGAAGATTAGGTGGTGCATCATCTCTTATTCAGTGCTTTCAAAAAGGAGTCTTTACCTCTGCTTGAAGTCACCATAGAGGATTCTGCTGGGGAAACCCTTCCTGCAGATTCTGATGCCCTCCAGCACACCATTACACCTGAGCTGGTGGATAACCAGGAAGTTCTCCATCAAACCTGCAATGAAAATGTCCTTAAGGTTCCAGATGTATTTTAAGTGTTAACTGTGATACACTTGAGTCTTCAGGGATTAAGTTTACCTGGAGTTTTGGACTCATTAGGAATCAAGCAGCGCACAAAGTGAGGGTGAGTGCTCCTCAAGTTCGTCATCAGCTTTCCCAAGTTCTCCTGTGGAAATGTTTGTCATTAGTCTAATCTCTAATGGTGTAAAAGTTCACCTCCTTCATTAAAAGAGAGAATCTGTTTTACCCTAAAAAGTGCAGAGACAGTCTGGAAGGAACCACCCTTCTTCTTGCCTTTCTTTCCGCCTCCCTCAGCTGTTTATGTCAATGAAAAAATTGTCTTTATTGATCTTGTGTTCCTTTTCATTAACCCCTTCAATAAATCACTATTAGATAATATCTAATTACATCATAACAAAGGAATTAAGGAAATGCAGATGGTTGTACCTTCAGCAGCTCCATGAGTGGCATACAGGAAGGCCAGCCCTTTGAGCGATGACTTTTGGTAGAGTTGCACAACAGAGTCGTTCAGTGGATCCTTGTTCTTGTCCAACCAGCCATTAATGTTGTAGTCCACAGTGCCGGCGTAGTGCACCAGAGAGAAGTGGGCCTCTGCCTTACCTTTGGCAGGCTTGGGCTTCTGGAAAGCTGGACATTTGCCCAGATGCTGATCATGCAGCTTGTTTTTGAAGCTTGTGTCTGTAGCCTTGGGGAACATGCACTCCTCTTCAAGGATGGAGAAGATGCCCATTGGCTGGTGAAGAAATATTCAAGCTCAAGTATAGGCACAATATGAATAATCATTTTAATTTGCTGAATGTCTCTTACCTTCTCAATGAGCTCAATGCAGGCAGCCAAGTCCATACCAAAGTCAATGAACTCCCATTCAATGCCTTCTTTCTTGTACTCCTCTTGCTCCAGAACAAACATGTGGTGATTGAAGAACTGTTGCAGTTTCTCATTTGTGAAGTTGATGCAAAGCTGCTCCAAGCTGTTGAACTGATAATTAAACAGAGGCAAGTTCTTACTGTTGTCTATTATCTTTTATATCCTGATTGTAACAGAGACTTTGATAGCAGATGCTCACATCAAAGATCTCAAATCCAGCGATGTCCAGCACACCAATGAAGAACTGTCTAGGCTGCTTTGTGTCCAACATCTCATTGATACGGACGACCATCCACAAGAACATTTTCTCATAGACAGACTTGCAGAGCGCAGAGACTGCGTTGTTCACCTGAGAAATGTAAAGGTCAATGTAGATCATATCATTACACTTTTACTTCTCAAGATGACTATGAATGTCTCCGAGACATTTCTAACTTTATTCGAGGAGATAAGTGATCACCTGAGGTACTGTCTGGCCTTTGGTCACCATCTCATTTCCGACCTTGACTCTGGGGTAACACAGAGCTTTCAGCATGTCAGCAGAGTTGAGGCCCATGAGGTAGGCGATTTTATCGGCCACTGAGGAAGAACAGTTTTACACATTATTGTCGCTAAAGAAGTGAATGTTTACATGTTAGTAGTATGGGCTAATAGTACGTCTTACCCTCGGTGCCATCAGGCTCGGCCTGCTCCTCTCTCTGCTTCTGTTTGAACTTCATGCCCCCATGATGCATCACAGAACCTGTCAGCTTGTAGATGCTGATTTTCTCATCAGCAGTGAAGCCCAGAATGTCAATGGCAGTCTGTTCATACAATGACCAAATGAATCACACCCTTCTCTTTGACTCAATAATGTATCTTATATTGCATGCCTTGCAAGCTTTTGTAAGCAGTTACTACTACTACTAATAATAATGTAGTCCACATACATCTGTGGCGATGAACTCCTCCACATCATTGATACTCTTGACAGTGATTTCACCCTGGCTGATCATTGGATAGTCGTAAGGGTTGGTGGTGATGAGCAGGGCCTCTGTAAAGAGTTGATGAGCGGTATAGTAACAGTGATCTCAAACATGGTAATAAATGAAATGCACAATACTGTCGATTTCTCACCGAGCAGCTCCGGCTTGTGTCCGGTCATGAGCTGGTAGAAGATGTGGTAGCTCCTCTCAGCAGACAGCTGGAATGTTACTCTTGACTTTTCCAGCAGATCTTACAAAAAAACAAAACAAAACAAAAATTCAAAATGTATGCCTCCATATTAAACATTCATATTTTGGCTTAAAACAATAATGACTCACAAGTTTCAATATCAGCTGAGGCCAGTTTTCCTGTGGTCCCAAAGTGAATCCTGATGAATTTACCCTAAGCAGATTTAAATATTTAGAACAGTTTAGAATTTCCCAGCTTTGGAATGTTAACGGAGTTTGTACAATTATTGTCAACTTACAAAACGAGAGGAGTTGTCATTCCTCACAGTCTTGGCATTTCCATAAGCCTCCAGCAGAGGGTTGGCTGCAATGATTTGATCCTCTAGCGACCCCTGGTGAGTAGTCAAGTAATTTCATCATGCAAAATAATTCTTTCACTGTTCTTTGAATACTATTTGATTGTTTAGTCACCTTCATTTTGCCAGCAGTTTGTTCTGTCTTCTTTCCACCAGCCACAGCGATTGTCGCAAAGTACTGGATGACACGTTTGGTGTTGACAGTCTTTCCTGCACCAGATTCTCCACTGGACATGGAGTGAACATGTTAAAGATGGAAAAGAACATATTTCAGAATGTTATAAATGGTGTGATATGTTGGCTCCTATGTAAGTACTTCTTTAAAATCCATAAATGTCAGACACTACATTTACATGCGCACCAGAAAGCTGCTTAAGGTGTGAAACCTGTGCATTATGCTGGCAGTGTGGTCTTAACCTCATATACATGCAGCACTGTCAGTAAAAGGCTTTTCCCCACACCTTTCTGTTACTTTAGTTATCCTTTCTTTCCCAGCACATGCCAATAAGAACAACGCTTATGCATTTGCATGACCATGTTACCAGCGTTCTCCAGCAGAAAAGCCAGGTGTTAAACTGCCTTATCTCAATAGCTTGAACAGTGTTAGCATTTACATGCTGATTCTTATACAAAACTTTAATTATCATAGCCTACTTACGTAATCAGGATAGACTGATTCTCCCTGTCTGAAACATATTTAGTGTTATTTTAAGTGAAACCGCTAAACAGATCGTATTTTCAGATTTTTCTATATATCATATATGTAACAAAATGTACATAAATACATAAATTACTCATGAGAGATCCATTACATAAAACGAGTCCATTAAATAAAGAAATTGTTGGTGTGTTAAGTAAAATATAAGCAGGCTCAAGTTGCAAAACGGATTGAAAAGGTATATCCTCACTTACCAGTGAGCATGAACTGGTAGGCGTTGTCAGAGATGGAGAAGATGTGAGGCGGGGCTTCAATCCTCTTTTTGCCTCTGTATCCGTTCACAACGACTGTATCGTACACTGGGAGCCACTTGTAGGGATTGACAGTGACGCAGAACAAGCCAGAGTAGGTCTGAAACGGAGATAGATAGTCCAGGTTTACAATGCTGCCGCCCCATCCCAGGAATAAAATATGATTTGCTGAGACTTACGTAGATCATCCATGCTGCGTAACGCTCTTTGAGGTTATACAGCACAGTAGGCTCATTGAGGTGGGTCATCATGGCCATGTCCTCAATTTTGTCATACTTGGGAGGATTCATGGGGAAGATTTCATCTTCTTTTACCGTGACTGTCTATAAAGTTTTCAACATGGATGAGACATTTACAACAAATGCAAAATTTATTTTACCTGGCAAGCAGTTGTACAGTCCACAGCGTCATGTAAAATTGTCTTATAGAAGATCAACACAGTTTCTAATTCTACTTACTTTCCCACACAGAGTTTTGACAGTAGCTTTTCCACCCTCTCTACTAGCAAGAACACCCTTCAGGTACATCTCGTCCGGCACTGTCACGAAGAAAGCCGATTTGGCATCAAAGGGGGTGTTCTGAGCCTCGATTCTCTCTCTTTCCGGCTTCCGGAGGTAAACGGCCGCCGGGCCGAAGCACTCCATTTCACCATCTCCCATGATTGTGGTTTACTGTGAGAAGTGATGAGGAGAGAATGTGCAGAGGGATTAATACTTTCATTACGTCTAAATATTAAACAAATGCAAGTGGAATAAAACATATGAATTCCTATGAATGAGGAGCGCAATAATGCTGCTCCATGTGAGTGTTTCTGAGCTGTGTTCAAAAGCAGTTTTAATTATCCTGAGCAACTCTCTTTACTCAACAAGTTCAACAATTTAAACATTTTGGTACTCTGCTCCAGGGGTTTTCAAACTTCATGAAGCCAAGCACCCCCAAATATGATGAACCTATTTGAGGGACCCCCTTCCTAAGATCCATCTATTTTTATGCACAAAAAAACTGTTAGATAAATAGTAAGGGTGACATTATAAATACAACATATTGTTTACCAACTTAAATTGGCTATTAATGTTGGATGTATAAACCTGAAAAAAAAAATTCAATTAAAAAGTATTTGTTTAAGCAACTAACAAATGTATGTAAGCAGCTTACGTAGTGTGTTAAAATATTAACTATATAAGCTTCTGGAGGACCCCTGGGGGTCCCCGGTCCCCAGTTTGAAAACATCTGCTCTATTCAAGCAACTGTTTGCTTTAGAACTGAAATGGGATCTCTTATTTTCTTTGCTTCTAAAATGAAAACCAATTATTATAAATATGCATATATTTTGTTTATTAATCACAATCATAATACCTGCTGTCCTGTCCAGAGAGAATGTGTCTGAGGTAGGAGATGCTAAGAGAAAGGTAGACAATTTTAGTTCGAATATGTATCAAAAGCATGTTGAACAATGCATAGCCACACTCTAAACTCTTAAATATGCTAACTGATTACCATGTATCAGAGTTAGCCATTCAATCTCTAAACCGCAGAACACAAGTATGTGATATTAGATTAATAGTAGAAGGAGAGCATGATGAACAACTCACCCACCTTTGAGTTCCAGTCCGTTCTTAAAGGAGCCTGAAGCAGCTTCTTATATAGGGAGAATACTGTTCACTCAGCAAAATGCACACACTGTATTTGGTCATGTATTATAAGCTCCGTTTCAACAGGAATTTTTGTGACTGATTGTCACATTCATCAATATCCTGAAACCAACCAAATATGTTATCACTATGATGTAATTAACTGTCCAGTGTTCATTTAGTTTTAGTTTTGTTGAATTAAATATTCTGTTAGAAGAACAGATAATGGGGTTGAGATAATGGCAGTGAACCCTTCAGTAAGATGAGGTGAATTGACACTAGATTAATTAAACAAATATTTGAAAATAAGCCACAAATATAGTGATTAAAAATTATACTTGATGTATTTATAGGTGTCACTTGTGATCAAGCGCCTTAACCTTGAGAAAGGGTTGTTATGAGAAGGGTATCGTTTACTGGAGTTCAGACATTTTTTGAGTCTTATGTTGAGCATAATCTTCTTCAAGTGCCTTGGCACTACAGTAGAGCCCAGTTTAGCCGTGGAGAAGCTTTTAAATGTCACTGGGATACTGTTCCCAGAATCCTGAGAAGTTTTTCATGTGACAAAGCAACACATTTTGTGAACTTGTGCATATGGTGACACTTATATGCTGAAAATCAGACGAGATCTGGCAGAATAATGCTGTTTAGACAAGCCTATGAAAAGGCATGAGACTAGTCAATTTCATCATTCATAATACTTTAGACATTCTACCAACTATAAATAACTTGTCAACTACATGTCTGCTAACTCTAATTAGACTGCTAGTAGACTGTAAGTTTAGGGTTTAAGTTTTAGGGTTGTACTTGCAAAGTTTCTTCAGTAGTTCAGTTTTCTTCAGTAGATTGTCTTTTGGGGCAACATCAAGATAAAGTGTTAGCAGATACACTATATTGACAAAAGGCTTATTGCACAGGTGGCCACCGATCACAGTACCACGCTTGGGTTCACTGAGTTCCTGAGAGTGGCCCATTCTCTCACTAATGTGTGTAGAAGCGTCTGCAGGCCTAGTGCTTGATTTATACACCTGTGACCATGAAGGGATTGAACACCTGAATTCAGTGATTTGGAGGGGTGTCGCATAGCAATTGTTGTGAATTAAACGCATTGAAGTGGATGATTTACACTCTCTGCTAGTTTCCAACTTGTTATTTCAGTTTTACACTCTACCAATGGCTGTGCTAGTCTATTGGGCTTCATGTGTCTGTTAATTTGTGATCAAATGCTGCTGATCTCAGAGTTGTATTACAGCGCTCTTCACACTACACATCATTTCAAATCAGCTTTACTGCTATGTCTATAATGCCTTTGTACTTTACCATAGAACAAGTTTTAGAGCTGGGCGGACTGACGATAAATAAAGAAGCGACATGACTGACTCTCCAGACTTCGGTCTAGATGTATTGTATTTACAGCAGTTGCTGTGCCTCAGTGACTCTGATATGTTTTGGCTTTTAAGACAATTAAGAGATTTAAGAATTGGTCGTTTTTTTCTAAGTGAGAGTAGGGTCAGTGTGTGGTATATTTAGTTAATGGGAAATGCCATTTTGCAAAATTTAATTGGATGACTAAATCCACGATCAGCAAGTGTCGCGTGATGGTTCTGAGCTGTAACCAAGCACGAATGCATCATGAAAGCGGCCCTGATTTGTACAGAGCTCTCCAGGATGATGTGGCGTTGGGTGTGCCGTGTGCCTAGCCTTGGATCCCGCCCATGTCCTTTTGCTTTGCCTTGCAAGGACAATGCAATGTGTTCAACAGGCTTTCCTAGTTTCTTTGAAATGATGGCAGGAGTCTGTGGAATAAATTCTAAGGTGTTGACACCTTATGAGAAGGGGACATGTGCTCAATAAAAAAGGCATCTTTCCCTAAGGGTGGTCATATTAGGACTTTCCACAAATATAGCTGCTCGGTCAGCTATGCCATCAGGGCTTTGCCATTTGTGAGCAAAGATCACAAGCATTATTGTGGTGTCAAGTTGAAACGTTTGATATCAGATGGTCATTCGCTTTAATCAACTCCATCTCGGACAATCATATTTATAAGAATATTGTTGGAAGCTGTTGATTAATTTGATCTTTAATTATTAATAATTTAATCATTCCTTTGTTTGGTCAGTATAAAGGAAGACTTTACATTAGTGTTTATTTTTATTTATTAATGTAGCAGATGCTTTTATTCAGCAGCTGGTTTGCAGGCGTGCTGGTCTTGCATTGATTCATTGTTCGGCTTTCCTGTTGTTGACATACAGTAGTGGGACACAGCTGAACTGGCCAGGTAATATTTCTTTTAAAAATATATTAGTATTATTTGCATTTGTAATCGATAATACAGACATTCTCTGGCCCTTTGGATGCTTTCTTGCTCAACTGCTTTCCTTAGAAGAATTCACAAGCAAGAGTTAAATCTTTAGACAGAGAACTAAAGTGGTTGAATCATGGAAAATTGGTTCTACAGTTTGTTTACGGATTTTCTAATACGTGTGATGAGAATATATCTGTAGTATTTTTCAGGATTATTTGTCTTTGAGGACAGAATTGGGTATATGTTTGTCATTCTGAATTTCTAGTATTATTTTGATAAACCTTTTGAGATTTTATGTAGACTAGACGTTTATCATGGGATATTTTTGGGATGCAAACTGGAGTATTAGAATACATTTGAGTATTTTTGTCATTATTATATATTTAGTAACAACTTATTTATTGTGAAATGGAGTTCTCACATTTGAATGGCACATCATGATCTTGTTGTGTACATTTATTTTGAGGGAAACTTTCTATTTTTTAAGATCAGCTAACTACAAACATTATTAACATGAACTAACATTGAACAATACTGTTACATCATGATTTAATCTTAATATTAATTTCAAAATGAACACATTTTTCATATAATCTGTTAACACGCACTTTAACATAAACAAGCAATGAACTGTTCTGTGCTTAAGATATTAATATATATATATTAACAAATATATGTTTTTCTGATTGCTGATTGATGATAGCAAAAGTATTGCTAATGTTAATTATGGGACTCCATGTTCTGATTTATTCTTCTTTGCTCCTCCTGCTAACAGAACATTGCTGGTGTATGTCATCCTTTCATACAACCGTACTGTAAGTGTCTCCAACTGACAGCTTCAGAGTAAATATACAGACATTCACACACATCTATGCACACATTATTTTCATGGAAGCTGTGCTCTGTTATGTTGTTACACTGACTAATACGTCAGTCGTGTTGGACTTTTCAGATAATTATGCCACTGTAAAGAACAGTTGTTTGCCATCAGCCATGATGATTAATTGATCTGTGAGCAAGTGTCCAATAACAATCCCAATGTAAAACAAAACTGTTATAATTGCACTACTGTTATGACTAGAGTTTCTGTAGCATAAGAGTGTACATCACTTTAAACAGATTTCTCAAAAGTACATTCTTTTATTTTTCTGCAAAACATTTTAATGAGAAAAAAATACTGAGCCCACCTCTAAAAAAGTTCAAACATAAAGCATTGTTTTATTTGACGCATCACAATCTTGATTTGTTTAGTTTTTGCTTTTTCAGTTGTGTGATAAAACTTTCCAAGAAACAAACATGGTCAATTTACCAATCACACAGTCAGCTCGGTCAAAGTTAAATTTAACTATACGAGAATATTTTGGATAAATTGCCACTGCAGAGACATGTGTGACGTGCTCTATCATTGACATCCATTATCACAGTGATCATTTCAGTCCAAATCTGATTATTTATGTATCCAATTGGAATCTGATGTAAAATTATTGTCCACATTGTGTATTGCAACTGTTCAGATTCGATTTGTGTCCATGCCGCTCTTTCGTTTTCCGGATTATCTGCATTAGTTTCTATGGGAATGGTGTTGCGTCGGTAGGTATACGCCAAAAATAACAACAACCGCAACATGGAGGGCTTTACAATACAGATGTTTTCTTATTTACAACATGACAAGGTGTAGCCGCTAGAGATATGCGTGGGTCAGCTCTAACGTCAACTGAATCCGCCGTTAAAAATAAATCATCCACTCGCCTTGATTTTGTCTGGTTTAGATATTCGCACATAAACCCCATCGTCACATTACAATTTTTCTAATTCTCAGTGTTAAGCATGATATGGTATCATATTAAACTGAAGTAGTCTGCTTTTAAATGAACGTTTATTTAAAGCAAAAGTTCTTCTTTGGCAAAATTGGTTTTCCTCAATAGCCTAAACATAGGCTTTACTCCCTTCAAACATAAATTGGAATGTCACCGTTTCCATCACTGCAAATTCCCAAACACACACAAAACAAGTAATTAAATATGTTCAACTCAAGCAAAAGCTAGATATAGGTTTTATCTATTATCATATACATACAGCACTTCACAGCTGTTACTCATCACATACCTTTCTTCACACATCTTTCTTCTACAGCTGCTGTACAGCCAAAAGTATTTTTGTTGCATTCATTTCCTATTATCAGTGTAAAGCTGCATTGAAACAATCTGTATTGTAAAAAGTGTTATATAAATATTGGTGACTTGACTTGACACGGGTCCACTGGTCCTGGTTAACTATTTCACTAAAACGCTCCCACACAGTACTTTTCTTTCCTTTAATTTTTTGTTTTTTTAATTTCTCCTTTTCAAAATTCCTCTTGGATCTATTTTGCCTCCATTGCTGCTTAAACAAGTGGACCCTGCAACTGTGTAGCTTAATGAGAGTCTGCAAATGAGTTCCTGATGGAAAAACCTCTTGAAGCGAGACGCCAGAAAGGAGGGCCACCGAGGAGGCCATACTCCTGGTGGAATGCATCCTCACGGCCCTAGGTGAAGGAAATTCTTAAGGCTCTGACGGGGCAGAGCAGGTGAAGTCTCCCCTCTTCCGCCATCAGGTGGGGAGGAGGATGGAAAGCCTGAAGAACCAAGACCGTGCCACCTGAGATGGCACCTTGGGTACATAGCCCGGTCTAGGGTGTAAGATGGCCTTATCTTAGGGTAGGGGCGGCAGTGGCTCAGTGGTTCATGTAGGTTGTCTACAAACCGGAAGGTTGGTGGTTCGATCCCCGGTTCCACCTGACCAAGTGTCGAGGTGTCCATGAGCAAGACACCTAACCCCAGTTGCTCCCGACGAGCTGGATGGCGCCTTGCATGGCTGACACCGCCGTCGGTGTATGAATGAGTGTATGAATGGGTGAATGTGAGGCAAATGTAAAGCGCTTTGGATGGCCGTAGGTCTGTTAAAAGCGCTATATAAATGCAGTCCATTTACCATTTACCATTTATCTCCGCCAGGGGCAACCTCCAGGCAAGTTGGCGTGACAGCCAAGGCCTGGAGATCCCCTACTCTCCTAAGAGAGGTAATAGCGAGGAGAAAGGCCACCCTAAGGGTCAGGTTCTTCGGCTCAGCCAACTCCAGTGGCTCGAAGGGGGCCTCAGCCAACCTTTCAAGTACCACCGCCAGGTCCCAGGTTGAGACTCTGGAGCGAGCCGCAGGCCTCATCCTCTGAGCCCCACGGAGGAACTGTACAACCAGATGGTGCTTCCCCAAGGGTCCATCACCTACAGGTGCGTAGAAAGCCCCAAGGGCAGCCACATACACCTTCAGGGTGGACGGGGTAAGACCGGCGGAGAAGCGATCTTGGAGGAACTCCAGCACTGAAGCCACTGGGCAGTTAACTGGGTCCACCTCACGCTCTGATTTTTTTAAGTGGAGAACACATTCCACTTAAGGCTGTACAACCTCCTGGTTGAGGGAGCTCTGGAACTGAGCAAGGTCTCCACGACACCCGCCGACAGGCCCTCTCCTGGGTACTGGGCCCCCTCAGGGGCCAGACCCAGAGATTCCACACCTCTGGCCGGGGGTAGAATATTGTGCCCCTGGCCTGAGATAGCAGGTCCCTCCTCAGAGACGTCTCTCGGGACGCGAAAAGATTCACTTCCACCGGGCCAACCTCAAGCACATGGCCTCCACCACCTCGGGGTGGGGTCGCCACTCCCTGGGCCTCAGCCCCTGCCTCGACAGGATATCTGCCCCCTGGTTTTGGTCCCCGGGGATGTACATCGCCCTGAGGGACGACAACCTCCCCTGGGACCACAGGAGAACCTGGTGCGCCAGTCTGTAAAGAGGGCGCGACCTCAGGCCCCCCTGGTGGTTTAGATACGATACAGCCGACATGTTGTCGGCTCGTATCAGGACATGGTGGCCGCGGAGGTCCGGGAGAAAGCTTCTCAGAGCCTTGTAGACTGCCAGCATTTCCAGGCAGTTGATGTGCCAGGAAGAATGCTGGGTCTCCCACAGACCTCTCGCAAAGCGGCCGTCCATGACCATGTCCCAGCCAGTGAGGGAGGCATCAGTAGAAACGGTTTCCCGGCAACATGATGCTCCCAGCACTGGCCCCCGGGACAGGAACCAAGGTCTTTTCCATATGACGAGGGAACGAAGGCATCTGCACGTTACCCTGATCATACAGAATGGTTTTCCCCTCGAGGAAAACCCCCTGGTTCCCAGCCACCACTGTAGGGATCTCGTGCAGCAGGCCAAGAGATATTCTGTTGGACGCAGCTGCCTTAAGTCCCAGCAGTCCTAAACTGCTACACAGTGATGCTGCGGCCTAGCTTCATTTTGGAGACCATCGCCCGTATGAACTCGATACGCGCGGGGGACAATCGTGCCCGCAACGTAGAGAATCCCATACGGCTCCCAGGAACACGGTTCTCTGAGAAGGCGTCAACACGCTACTGCATATAGAGTCTCAACCCCAAGCACTGAGAGCAGCCAAGGACGACATCTCAATGCTGAACTGCTGCTGCTCGCGGATGGATGGATGGACAGAAGGATGGATACATGGAAGTATGAGTCCTCTTTAGATCCACCGTGACATGCCAGTCCTCTGACTGGATCTAAATCACGACAAGGAAATGCTCAAGCATCTTGAATCTGAATCTCCTCAGAGAACGATCCAAGTGCTTCCGATCTAAAGTTGGACGCAACTTGCCATCCTTCTTAGGAACTATGAAGTACCGGCTGTAAAACCCGGACTCCCTGTCTGGCGGAGGAATACGTTCAAAAGCCTCCTTAACCAACAGGGAGTGTACCTCTTGTTCCATAACCCGCACCTGCTCCGGGCCGACCACTGTCCAGACCACCCTGTTGAACTTTGGCGGAAGGGAACTGAACTGCGGCCTGTAACCCCGTTCTACAGTACGCAGGGCCCATGCAGATATATTTGGTGTCAACCGAGCCTCCTCCCTGACCCCCTGAAGCGGCTAACCGGCAGGGCGAAATCGAGGAAGATTTTCGGTGTGCGTACGCGTTTGCTGGACCACCGCAAGTCTTGCTAGAGGCAGCTGGTGCAGCGTGCGTGCGCAGGGAAACAATGTGGCCCGAAGCATACTAGACGGCGGGAACACAGCATCGATTCCCGAAAACTCCACAGGGGAGGCGACCTCGATCGCTCCTACCCGGGAAAGGGGGCTGGCCAGCAGGGGCCTCATCTAAGGGAGCAGCTCGACAGGGCCGCAACACTAGGGCGGACACTGCGATTAGCAATTGCCTGAAACTGATGTGTCCCGCAGGCCACAAGGCGGCGAGAACGACATCAACTTCAGGAGGGCTCCCTCTTAGATGAATATCCAGACAAGTCAAACACGCTTGGGTGACAGACCGATTAAAGTATCTAACTTATCAGAAGTCAGATAACATGACACTCAATTCCTCAGAATTAAATGCCATCATAATCACCCAACCCGTGCAACCTGGTCTGAATGATAGGCTGAGCAAAAAATACATCTAACTCCGCAACGTCAGATAATATTTTAATTTAATTCCTCAGAATTAAATGCAGCCCCAATATGGTGAAACATGGTCTGAAATGACAGGCTGAATATATAACTCCTCAAAGTCAGATCCTATTTCATTTAAATCCTCAGACTTAAATGCAGACATAATCATCATACGATACTGTTTTATCATATTTATTTGGACTCGTAAACCACACGTTGCCTCAGCAACGTGGCTTGAGCCGTTATAATACATTTACATTTACATTTATGCATTTGGCAGACGCTTTTATCCAAAGCGACTTACAGTGCACTTATTACAGGGACAATCCCCCTGGAGCAACATGGAGTAAAGTGCCTTGCTCAAGGACACACTGGTGGTGACCACTGGGATTGAACTAGTAACCTTCTGCATATCAGTTAAGTGGTTTAACCCACTGGACCACCATCTACAATTGGCTTTCATCCCTCGAGAAAAAAGCCAAACAGGTGCGAGGCTGAAACACCCGAAAGGCGCACGGCAGTACGCGTCGAGATATTTCTCAATGAAAACAGCCAGCACCCTCAGGCGCTGACCGCATGCCTCGCACCCAACAGTATCACATGCATTTTCACCGTATCACGTTGTATCACTTTACTAGCCGACCCGAACCTACGCGCTGCCTTTTTTCAGCAACGCGAGATTGAATCTTGCACTAGGAAATGGCGAGCCTCGATACGGAGCCAGTCTAATTCCTCAGAATCAGACAGCTCACGCATCGGGTCCTCCACCCCGGGGGAAGAATCCGCAGCACAGCCTTCCACACGGGGAAGGAGAACAATGAAACTGTCAAACAGGGAAGGAGAAGATGCCTCAGCACTCTCAGGTTCCCTTGACAGCCCATCTGCGAGTCCCATGAATGATCAACCGTGCTGCCTCAACAGGCACGGGACCAGCCACGGAGTTCGCGAGCCCTGATAAAATGCTTGTGAAACAACGTTGGTAGACAAACAACACCAAATAAGACTGACAAACACAGAGCGCTCAGCTGAAGAGCAAAAGCTGTTGTATCCCTTTGAATCTTCCGGGTATGCCGTCATCTACTACATCATGACGCACCACCAATCAGATTGGCTTGATTTCATTCATACTTCAGGTGCGCAACGCTGTGGGCGTTCCCAGAGTGTTGTCACTCGACGACGCAGTGCGAGTTCCCTCGAAGGGGAACACTTTTATCAGAATAATTTCTGTTAAGCTGTAGAGTGTAGACTGTAAACTCTATTTGCGAACCCTCATAAAAACAAAACAATGTGCTTTTTGCCATCTTGGTTTCATTTCTTTGAACTTGTTTGTAGTGGTGAGGGTTGCAAAAATTAACTGAAAATTATCTCTGCTTCCTGCTTAGCTACTGTTCAGACATTATTGCTTACTGCTCTGCGCTTTACTCTCTCTTTTTATTATTTTATCTCCTCATTTTAACAACAGCAAATCAGTAGTGCTCAAACGATAAAGTTTGACATCAATACTAAAACTAGAAACTTTTGTGACTGCAAAACGACAAAAAAGGGGAATTTTTATCCGACCAGCCTCCCACCGACAGCAAAACTTTGTCATGGCCGGTGAGTCCCATGAGTCTAGAGCTCCTCAACAGGCCAAAATTAGAGTATAGAAACAAGCCGTAACTGATCAACACACTAATTGATGGCACAAACAGGTAGCGAGACCTAAAGGCACTCGAGACATCAGAATGTCACGAGTATCACAGATTGCCGCAGTAGCATCCTCTACCCCCCCTACCACCGCCTATACATATTGAGAACAGATTTGAAGTATTAATGGAAATGGGTGAGGAATCCCCAAACGTGTTGAATGTGTCATGAGTCATCATTGACAGGAACAGACACAGGTTCAGGTACGAGAATAGGAAATTCTCTAACGGGACAGGCTCTGCTTACCTTGGCAGAGGGCCCTGGCGTGGCAACGGCTATCTTGGCAGAGGGCTCTGGTGCGGTGGCCATGACGGGACGAGACTCTGGAATGGCGGCCATGACGGGACTGCTACATTCATCCTCTGCGACTCCCACAGTGAATGCAGAGCCGCTTACCTGAAGGGTATAATCAAGGAACTCAGGGACCCTCGAGGACCATCACAGACAAGTTTGGTTTGTAACTGTTTGTTGAGTCCATGGCAAAAAAAATCTATCAAAATAAAGTCCGGGAGGTTGGTGATGTTTATGATGTTCAGAAAGTCTCTGATGTGGTCCTCGAGTGAGTGAGTTCCTTGGCATAGACGGACGAGACAAACTGCTGGATCCATGCTTGGGGAAGTCTTCTGTAATGAACTGCTCCGAGACTCTAAGGTTGAGGATCCAAGCGCAGTATTTATTCAGACGGTAATCCACAATCGTATTCAAAAACAGGCAAAAGGTCATACATATGCAAGCAGTCCAAACAGGCAAACAAGGCAGGAGAGACAGGCAAAAGGGCAATCCACAGAACAGGCAAGTAATCCAAGAGACAAGAAACCAGGGAGAATGCTCAGAAATGCAGTGTTACACAAAACAAGACTTCGCAGTGAATGAGACACAGGTGTTAATGAGTGCTGATGAGTCCGGGGTGGAGTGCCCTCTGGTGGTAATCAGCGGGAATCCAGTGTGCCTGTTGCTTTCTCTATTTCTGTTCTATTACATGCTAAAAAATCTAAGCCCTTCTTAAAATTGAATGGCTAACCCATCTAATCTGCTAACCCTAACCCCACTCAAACTAATATTACCATGGGGATAAAAAAGTAAGACTGTTAAGTTAGCACTTTTAAACATCCACTCACTTAAAAATAAATAACTTCTAGTCAAAGACATATCACAAACAACCTGTATTTTATGCTTCTAAATGAAACGTCAGTGTTCGGTATCAGTGTTAGCAAGTGTCATTTGGTGATTATCCGTCTTTCGAAAATCTCTGTATTGTGTTAAAAGGTGCGCCACGCATTCTACTTATCATTATTTATAGGCCTCCGAAATACTCTCCAGCCTTTGTTGAGGACTTCAAGAGCTGTTAATAAACAATCTCTTCTAAGTTTGACTGATTTACTATTTCTGGGGATTTTAACATTCACATTGACAATGCAGAATCCTGTACAACAAAAGATCTCATTACTCTTGTTAACACGTTTGATTTGACTAAGCATGTACACGGACCCACACAAAATCGTGGACACACTCTAGATTTACTTATCAGTAAGGGTCTAAACATTTCATCGATAGTTATGAAGGATGTGGCACTGTCTGATCATTTCTGTATTTTCTTTGATATATCAATCTCTCCTGCCATTGAAGCTAGATCTGTCTCTGTCAAAAAGAGATGCTTAAATGAGAACACTAGTGTGCTGTTTATGAAGGCCATATCTCTGACACCAAGCATATCCGCAGACTCTGTTGATTTTCTCCTTGACTCCTTTAACTCAAAAGTCAAGAATGTAATTGATGATGGAAGACAAAACTTGTAGTCCATTATAACATCTATAAAAACAGCCTTCATGATTTCAATGTGGAACTAGGCACAGCTAGACAGACCTTCTCAAATATTATAAACAGCAACATAAATAACACCCACACTCTTTTTGCTACTGTCGAGAGACTGTAGGCAGACCCCCCCCCCCCCCCCAGTCATATTCCCAGTGAAATGCTCTCTGAAAGCAAATGCAACTTTGAGAGTTTGACTCCTTTTTTTCCTGAGAATATCAATAATATCAGAAAGACGATCAGTATATCCTTGTGCTGTGCTGAGGTCAGACAGACTCGTCCACAATTTCAGAAATTAGTCACTATGTCTGATTTCGAAGCAATTGACGGTCATTTTAGAAGAAACGGTACAGCACCTTAAAACATCAACCTGCGCTCTTGACACACTCCCCACTTCTTTTTTCAAAAGTGTAGAAGCAGATCTGCTAGAAGTGGTAAATTCCTCACTTCTTTCTGTTTTTTTTTTAGCCTGACACACCATTGGCAGGGCTCAGTCCGAGGGATAAACGGTTGTCTTTCAAATTCCCTCTGCACGCAATAGGATAGCGCTACAACAAACCAGAGCAATGGAGAAGGTGAAGCAGAGCTACTTGATAGATTAAACCTTTGCAGTATATCCGGTCGGCAAAACTCAGAACACATCTTCCTTTTTTAAGAATGACTTTAGTGCCGTTCTTTGTTCTTTTCTCAAAGAAAAGCTTAACTCCAAGTCTCCAGAGTCATGGCCAAAGCCAATTTGAAAGACCGCTGTTCGCCAGCTTCTTTGTTTACGAGTAGCACACGGAACCGCCGCAACTCTGCCGTCATTATGTTAAGCCCGCCCACCGACTCTATACACGATGTGAATGGCCTGACCAGAGTTTGGTTTTTCCAGCTCGCAAGTCAACGGAGAGTTGCTAGACTACCCTTGCTGCAAGTTAGATTTGCTGCCGCTAGGCTGCGTCTAGATTTCTAGACTAGGGACGTTTCCAAATTCTCCAAAAACTGCAGTTGTTAAGCCCTTCCTGAAAAAAAGCAATCTGATTGCAGTTAAAGACCTATCTCAAATCTTCCCTCCATAGGCAAGATCATTGAAAAAGACACGTACACGTACACAAAGAAATGTACACGGACTAAGTATTTCAGGCACTTGTTGTGCTCACTCGACTCTTCACGACCAATCGCTTATTGTACCCCCAAGTTGTAAGTCGCTTTGGATAAAGCGTCTGCTAAATGCATAAATGTAAATGTAAGACACCGATCACAACATACTTGACAGGCTGGAAAACTGGGTCAGGCTTTCAGTGATGGTCCTTAAATGGTTCAGGTCATACTTAGAAGGGAGAGATTATTATGTGAATATAGGTGACCATACGTCTGTGTGGACATCCATGAGTCCCACAAGGGTCAATTCTTGCGCCACTCCTATTCAACCTGTATATGCTTCCACTGAGCCAAATCATGAAAGAGAACAAAATCTACTTGGCCCTATCACCTAATGACTACAGCCCCATTGACTCTCTGTGCAAATGCATTGATGAAGTTAACAGTTGGATGTGCCAAAACTTTCTTCAGTCAAACAAAGAAAAAACTGAAGTCATTGCATTTGGAAACAAAGATGAAATTCTCAAGGTGAACTCATACCTTGACACTAGGGGTCAAACAACTAAAGATCAGGTCTGGAATCTGGGTGTGATTTTGGAGTCAGACCTGAGTTTCAATAGTCATGTCAAAGCAATAACTAAATCAGCTTACTATCATCTCAAAAAATATATCAAGAATTAGATGCTTCGTTTCCAGACAAGACTTAGAGAAACTTGTTCATGCTTTCATCACCAGTAGGGTGGACTATTGTAATGGTCTTCTCACTAGCCTTACAAAAAGACCATTAGACAGCTGCAGCTCATACAGAACGCTGAGCAGAACCAGAATAAATGACCATATCACATCAGTCCTCAGGTCTTTACACTGGCTTCCAGTTACATTTAGAATAGATTTTAAAGTACCGTTACTGGTATATAAATCACTTAATGGCATAGGACCTAAATACATTGCAGATATGCTGATAGAATACAAACCCAACAAATCACTCAGATCATCAGGATCAAGTCAGTTAGAAATACCAAGGGTTCACTCAAAGCAAGGAGAGTCGGCTTTTAGCTATAATGCCAGCCGTAGCTGAACCAGCTTCCTGAACAGATCAGATGTGCTCCAACAGTAGCCACTTTCAAATGACAACATCTGTTTAGCTGTGCATTTACTAGGGCTGGACCAGAATATTAGTTCGATGGGTTGGTATTTGATTTTTCAATTTTGGGATTCGAATATTGGTTTTTTTTTGCACACACCTCCAAACGGTTCTTATTCGCGTTTGCACATGCTTACACTATAAACTGGCGAAATAGAATAACGATTTTTTTTTTTTACAATTACCTTATAGCTTAGCTGTTTTTTAATAGGCTGGACAGTTGAATTTGAATAGAAACAAGTGTTCCCTGCAACTGGAGTATATTCTCTGTCTAGAGCGCACAACTGCACAAGCTTACGCCTGAGCTTGCACTTTAGGTTAAGCTGCTTTCGATTGACATTGTGGAAAATAGAATAATAGAATCAAAATGTATTAGCCTTTTTACCCATTAGGGATGTGATGGTGAGAAAATTTTCCCTCACCTTCACATTACAGTGCTCGGTTTGCTAATTCAGGGACGGGTTGCTTGAATTGTGGGTTCATTAGCCTATTATTCTTAATGAAAAACACAACAAAACAGTACAATGACAAACTCCCTTAAATAGGTTTCAGTTCCTCACTCTCGTGATTAATGAGATCTGACTGGTCTGGTCTGTGCGGAGACTCTCGTTCGGCTCACGCAGCACGTTCAGTTTTTAATTGTAGTGAATCGGTTCTCTAACTGAACTTAACATTTTTCTACTATAAAATATCAAAATGACGGTGGGGACGGTGCCGCGGTGGGCAAGTGATGTAAACGCTGTTATGCCTGAACACCGGTAACACAGACTATTGCATCAAGCCTAATATTACCCGTTATTATCAATCTAAATGAATCTACTGTGTGCACACGCCGTCAAACAGAAACATGGTGACGGCAAGTGCATAGTTTTTACGCTGACTCATTCAAATCGGAGGTGTGGCTGCATTTTGACTTTCAGAAGACTAATAATCACCACAGTGAGAGGCTCCAGTCACCTCCGTCCCCATGTAAAAGATAATAGGCCAAACCACACTGACCGGCTGATTTGCAGCCCCACTTGCGGCGTCGAGGGCGATTGCCACAGAGATCACAAGAAGCATCAGTGTTTTCACAGTGAAAGATACAAGGCTGTTTTCTGCCGTAGTAAATGAATTCCAGGCCCTTCCTCATCAAGAGCAGCACAGACTGAAAGAGAAATCTGTTCTTTTGCAGAACCAGGTGTTGTATTTATTTTACGATCGCTTTCTCTAAATGTGTACATGGATTTTTTTTTCAATAATTTGTTGATTATTATGGCATATTTATCTAAATTTGTTCTGTTTTTCTAACTCTTGCAAGTGTAATGATACAAATTATAATTCAAATCTTGCCTTTATAACCATCTGAAACCCGTGTCACTGTTGGACTTAAGTCTTTTTATTTATGCTATTCCTCAGTGCAGGACGAGGGTGAAGAAGCTGAAACAACCTCCTCCCAAGAAAACACCATTGGAAGATCTGCTTGTAGGGACTTTTTGAGGATTTGTTTTAAAATTTCAATTGAGTTATTTACAAAAAAAATATATATAAAAATTTTATAAAGAAATTTGCAGAATTTTGTCTGAGAAATAAAAGGACACTTATTTTATAATTTGTCTTAAATCTAATTTTATTTTTTTTTAAATCATGAAATTAGTACTTCTTCCCATAGTGCATCCTCAGAACCAGCATTAACTTCTTGAACAATTTGAGCTCCACCACTGTTCCTTCCTTGGAGCACCCCACCCCACAAGAGCTGCAGTTTTGGAGATGCTCTGACCCAGTCGTCTAGCCATCACAATTTGTCAAACTCACTCAAATCCTTACGCTTGCCCATTTTTCCTGCTTCTAACACATCAACTCTGAGGACAAAATGTTCACTTGCTCCCTAATATATCCCACCCACTAACAGGAGATGAAGAGATCATCAGTGTTATTTAATGATGGTATTCATCCCTCCTGGAATGGTGCCGCTCTTCTCTCTAGTAATAAGGCTCATAGTCTTAGAGTTGAACCTTGACTAACTGGGTCCCAGGTCAGGAAGCAGACAGACTGGCTAAACTGTCCTGTCTGCTAGCTGTCTCACGTCACAGAAGTCAGATAAATCCCAACACACAGAGACTAGTGCTGGGCGGTATACCGGTTCATACCGAATACCGGTGTTTATTTTTGTTATGATATAAATGTTGTATGTTGCTTTAACAAACGTTCGTAATGCAGCGCAGCGAGACACTGTTTGAGAGCGGCCCCTTTTCACTGTTGCACTGTAGTGAGGGCACAGCTGAGATCACATTACAGCAGAAAATTCAATCCACACTTGTCGTGATCAGTTTAACAACGCTCACCATGTGGATCATAGATAAGATACAGACCGGAGTGAGCGCTTATACGTTTTTATGGACATATTTCATATACTCTAGTGCTTTAAAAATTAACCAGCTCCGTGTATGGACACATATTTAATCATGTCTTCGAATGAAATAAATGTGCAAATAAGGACACTGATACAGCCATACGTCTGATCATGAACGCAATGACACAACTGAACTGTACTCATTTTAATTCTCCACGGCTTACGGGACGAGGAGGTGCAATAACAACTATTTTTAAAGATAATTCAAACTGTCTGCGTTTGGCATCCAGGTGCTATTCCAGCTTTGAGCTCAGTATTTTTGACAATTCTGTAGACCCACAGAAAAAGAGGGAGGAGAATTAGCGGAGGAGGGAATAGGACGCAGATTAGTAGTGTTGCGCTGCCTTCTGCGTGTAATAGTAGAGCGTGGTTGAGAGACAACAGGAATGTACTGAAAGCACATGATAAGTGAGAGAAAAGGAAGTGGGAAAGAAAGGTGGAGGAGGAAAGGGAAAAGACAATACTTACCGGTGTCATTGCTCGGTGGAGTCGAGCAGGTAGAGTCGCAGGTCTTTACCTGAGTCGGTCTTCACATGAGACAGCTGAACCCGAGGGCTGAACGCTTCTGCGGCATTGCAAACACACTTAATATATAAATGCCTTTCACTGCTGTGCACGCTCTTATAAATAGCACAAAAAAAGCTAAAAGGCCGTAAATGGCTCAAATCAAAACGAAACTATGGTTGAATAGGACAGTGCAAAAAGTCAGCAATAACAATTGGATTACTGTTCTTTTAAACAGCCATGGTTATAATTCAAATACAATTTACTATGAGAGTATAAATTAGATTAGAAGTCGAAAATCGAAATGAGTGCTCCTACTAGCAAATAATACACTAAGCCAGTGGTTCCCAACCACGTTCCTGGAGGACCCCCAACAGTGCACATTTTGCATGTCTCCTCAATCAAACACACCTGATTCAGGTCATCAGCTCATTAGTAGCTACTCCAAGACCTGATGTGGGTGTGTCAGACAAAGGACACATCCAAAATGCGCACTGTTGGGGGACCTCCAGGAACGTGGTTGGGAACCACTGCACTAAGCAACACAACAGAACACTTACGCGCTCAAAACACTTCCGCGCTCACGCTTCTTCACTGTCCAGATGCTTCTCCTGTCAATCTGTAACGGATCCACTGGAGGCATGCTGTTAAAGATAGAGGGACACTTTTCCAACTCTGACCCTCGACGCATGTGGCAGGGCATTCAGGCCATCAGTGACTACAAACCCCCCCACTCCACCCCCGCAGCCACTGATGTCAACTTCCTGAACGAGCTAAATTACTTTTATGCTCGTTTTGAAAGAGACAACAGAGAAACTGCCACCAAGCTCAAACCCTCAGCTGACCACCCACCAATCACACTCTCCTCCACAGATGTCTGCAAGGCACTGAGCCGGATCAGCGCACACAAGGCTGCTGGACCAGACAACATCCCTGGTCGTGTTCTCAGGGCATGTGCGGAGCAGCTCGCTGGGGTTTTTACGGACATTTTCAACCTGTCTCTTGACCAAGCAGCTGTACCGACATGCTTTAAACGCACCTCCATTGTGCCAGTGCCAAAACACTCTAACCCGAGGTGCCCTAATGACTACCGCCCTGTAGCACTCACACCCATCGTCACGAAGTGCTTTGAGCGGCTGGTCCTAGAACACCTAAAAGACTCTCTACCATCCACATTGGACTCACACCAGTTTGCCTACCGCAGCAATAGGAGCACAGAGGATGCCGTTTCCATGGCACTCCACTCTGTGCTCACCCATCTGGACCATAAGAACACTTACGCACGCATGCTGTTTGTTGACTTCAGCTCAGCATTCAACACTGTCATCCCAACCAAGTTAATAGCCAAACTTGGAGACCTGGGCATCAACACTTCAATGTGTAACTGGATTTTGGACTTCCTAACTGACAGACCCCAGAATGTTCGATCAGGATCCACCTGCTCCACATCCATCACACTCAACACTGGCGTACCACAGGGCTGTGTGCTAAGTCCGTTTCTCTACTCCCTCTTTACCTCCGACTGCAAGCCTGTGTATGGATCTAATTCCATCGTCAAGTTTGCGGACGACACTACGGTGATTGGGCTCATCAGCGACAACGATGAGACTGCCTATAGGGAGGAGATCCAGCACCTGGCCACATGGTGCGCTGATAATAACCTGCTCCTCAACACCACCAAAACGAAGGAGCTCATCGTGGACTTCAGGAAGGAGTCAAGAGGCACACACGACACCATCCACATCAATGGAATGGCTGTTGAGCGTGTCTCCAGTTTCAAGTTCCTGGGGATCCACATCTCGGCGGACATGTCGTGGACGACCAACACCTCCAGCCTGGTCAAGAAAGCTCACCAGCGCCTCTTCTTCCTGAGGACACTGAGGAAGAATCAGCTCTCCTCGGCTATCCTGGTGAACTTCTATCGCTGCGCAATAGAAAGCATCCTGACCAACTGTGTCGCAGTATGGTATGGGAGCTGCTCTGTTGCGGAGCGCAAGGCACTGCAGCGGGTGGTGAAAACTGCCCAGCGCATCACAGGGACTCCACTGCCTGCCATCGAGCACATCCAGAGGAAACGCTGTCTGCATCGAGCTCGCAGCATCCTCAAGGACTCCTCTCACCCAGCCCACAGACTGTTTTCTCTCCTGCCCTCCGGCAGGCGTTTCAGGATCCACCGGACCAGAACCAGCAGACTAAAGAACAGTTTTTTCCCCAGAGCTGTCTCTTTACTGAACTCAAACCCCCGTTGATCCACTTCCCTCATAAACTGCTAACTCTCCTACCTCACATCTGCCTTCACTTTGTTATTTGCACTACCGACTGTTTATTACAGTAACAACTGTTTACTTATGCATTCTGCACTACCATATCTTAACTGGATTATGCTCATTTGCACTGCCGACTGTATAGTACCAACTGTTTACATTTGCATTTTGCACCGTACTTCTAACTGTAATATGCAACCACTTTCCACTGCACTTTTACACTTTTTTTCGGATAGCTCTGTCCATAATTTATTGCACTACCTTAATCCACTGCTATATTCCTCATCTTGCCTAACATATTTTTGTATACCTCTAACTGTAAAAAATTCTGTTTAAAGTACTAGCCATCTGTATATTATATTCATAGTACATATTCACCTGTAAATTCTGTTTATAGTAATAGCCATCTGTATATTAATTCACTGTACATACTCACCTGTAAATTCAGTTCTGTTTATAGTAATAACCATCTCTCTATTTATACATATTTATATATATTCAGTATATTTCCATGTCCTGCACTTATGCAACCATTGTATATCCTGCACTTGCTGCTATTGCACTTCTGGTTAGACCTAAACTGCATTTCGTTGCCTTGTACTTGTACTTGTGTAATGACAATAAAGTTGAATCTAATCTAATCTAAGTTGAAGGACCCATGTGCAGTTCTTTATTTACAAGATCAAACATAAAACAAAGACGTTGCAAACTGACTTGACTTGGAAACACTCACCAACAGCGGGTAACAACATCAATAACAGATAAGGACACACGGCAAACATGAGGGCTTAAATACACTGAGACTAATGACAAGACAAGTGACACCTGTGAACCGTGATTAAACAATGAACCAATGACAGAACACAACAAGATCACATGAGGGCATGGGAATCACGTGACAAAACCAGGAAGCAAGACAGTGAACATGACACTCAAACATAACATGAACATAAGGCTTGTTCGACTTCACCCAGCGATGCGCAGACCGATCGGCGGCTGACTTGAAGCAGTGCATGCCGGTTAGAAATTTTGTCCGACTTGAGGCAGCGCCGACGCCACGTGACAGTGACGTATGTCAACAAAGTGCCGCGAGAGCGATTCGAGAGCAGCCGGCGATTACAGCCGGTGCAGTTTCTCGAGAGCGACTGCATGAGGCTGCACGGGCTCTGATGACGACACAGCCGTTCCACGATTGGCCAGATTCACCGCATGACAGCGATCACGTGTGTTTCGTGTTTATTCTAAAACCTTCAGCTCCACTAATGCGCACAAATCTGTTTTTTATAACAGTAAAACCTCCTTTCACGTAGTCGCGATGTTATATTGTCATGTTTATCAAAATATAACTGATTAAAAACATAGACCCCACTTCATTGATAGTGTAGGCTTATATGTTGAACTTTATTCTTGTAAAAACACACGCTGTATTAAGCAGTGCATAAAGTATTACATGACAATAATGTCTCTGAAACATCTGTGTATTGCCAAATATTGCATTTATTTCACTTCAGCTGATAAAGTGTGCAAACACAGCGCGAGCGTCACCGCGGGAAGCAGAAAGTGTCCGACTTCACGTCTGTGTTTGCAGCTCCTCCCCGCCTGCACGCGGCTACTCTCGCCGATCAGTTGCATCCAGCCGCAGCCGATGTCGAACACACCTATAATCAACTTAAAACATGAACAAGGAACAATGAACATGAACCAACACCAAAACACCCTGTGACACAATCACATGACAAGAATCAGAAAGTAGACAGGAATAAAAGAGGTAGCATGGCAAACCAACAGGTTCACTAACAAATGCACTAGTGATCACAAAAGCTGGACTGTGGAGTCTCACCTTTCCTATTACAAACATTTGGATTCACTATCACTTGGATTGTTTATACACGGTTGGACACTCGCATAAGGAGTGTCAACACACGGACTCATTCGGACTGTTTTAGGGTATGGTGTTATGGACTCTATGCTTTTAACAGCCTGAGGTTTCCTGGTTTTACTGTGTCGTTTTAAGTCTCTTGTTAACATTGTAAATAAACTGTTGGTTTTCACTTTACAACTGTCGCCTGTCTCATCTTTTTAAAGACTCCACACAGTATTATCTGACCTCATTTTAATGTATGTAAATTAGACAGATAAGGCTGAGTGTTGCAACACTATACTGTCAAAAAGCACCGTCCTTCGTATGAGACGTTAAACCGAGGTCCTGACTCTCTGGTCATTAAAAATCCCAGGATGTCCTTAGAAAAAGAGTAGGGGTGTAATCCTGGCCAATTTTGCCCATTGGCCTCTGTCCATCATGGCCTCCTAATCATCCCCATATATACTGATTGGCTTCATTGCTCTGTCTCCTCTCCCAATCAGCTGGTGTGTGGTGGGTGTTCTGGTGCACTATGGTTGCCGTCGCATCATCCAGGTTGATGCTGTACCTTGGTGGTAGTTGAGAAGATTCCCTCTTCCATGTAAAGTACTTTGAGTGCATTTGCACACAGTAATTGTCATTCATCAATGAAAGTGAGAATCTTGGACTGTATAGCTCTGTTGTATTATATATTAGACTTGGTTTTGTAATTAAGCTGAATTTTAAAATAAGATATTTCTGTAAAAGTATTTACACATCTGTATATTCGATATATACTTTCCTTAGTAACTTACATTGCATTCAAGGTATGAATTATTTTTTATCTGAGAAATTAACCTGTGACCTTGACATGTGCTATGATCTACTAGTCTACAAAAACAGACAGAGTCAGAGAGCCTTGAGAAACTGCATTTAATGGACATGTAAGATAAAGTACAAGTCATATTATATGCTTGCTTGTAGATGTGTGGTGATGTCTCATCTTCATTCTTCATCCTTGCTCTTCAGTAAATAAAAAGACATTTAAATTTACAAAAATGAAGTTGCATGTCTTTTCCAGTCAGAAACGTTTGTATATTAAGCAGTGTATATTAAGATCAACCCCCTACCCCTATTACAAAATATAATACCTTCCCGACATCACGGCTCTTGGCCCTCAGCTTGTTGACCTGGGACTCTGCGATGTCAGCGCGCTCCTGAGCCTCCTCCAGCTCATGCTGCACCTTCCTGTACCTGGACAGGTGAGTGTTGGCCTGCTCCTCCTGTTACGATTACACAAGATATCCAACCCATTTCATTGCAGTGCGTTCATGGCGCTGGACGTTTTTGTCAATGCTAAAACATTTGATATTGGACTTACAGCTTCTTCAGCCTGGCGCTTGTAGGCCTTCACTTTCAGCTGCAGCTTATCTACCAGATCCTGCAGTCGGGTCACGTTCTTCTTGTCTTCCTCAGTCTTTGGGTTTAAATATTGGTTATGGTCTTAGTTAAACTGTATATTGTAAAGGTGAAACATTTCTAATTCCTGGGTAGTTTTACCTGGTAGGTAAGCTCCTTCACTCTCCTCTCGTATTTGCGCACTCCTTTCACCGCGTCTGCACCACGTCTCTGCTCGCCTTCAACTTCAGACTCTAACTCACGCACCTTCAGTAGAGAGTTATTGTTTCGCCTGTCAATTCTCTGCTATGACCAGTACACCTAAGAATGTGTTTTGTTAAGCTCCTGAACACTCAAATTTACCCTGGACTCCAGTTTCTGGAGCTGTTTCTTTCCACCCTTCATGGCCAGACTCTCAGCCTCATCCAGACGGTGCTGCAGGTCTTTGACAGTCACCTCCAGGTTCTTCTTCATCCTCTCCAGATGAGAACTGGTGTCCTGCTCCTTCTTCAGCTCCTCTGCCATCATGGCAGCCTGAAATATAACCAATATAGATAAAAATACCTTTGTTACCACATGCACCTAAACACAACGCAAATAACTGTTTAAATCAGAGTAGAGAAGCAGAATGTCAACACTCACATCAGTGATGGCCTTCTTGGCCTTCTCCTCTGCATTTCTGGCCTCCTGGACTGAATCTTCCACCTCACCTTGAACTTGGACCAGATCAGCCTCAAGCTTCTTCTTGGTGTTAATAAGACTTGTATTCTGTGGGATGTAAGCAGTTAGTTTAGTGTACATTTATATGAAAGTTTGTTGTGTGTCCTGAATTTGTTAGAAGTATGAAGTGATTGTTTGTACTTGTGAGTGCAGCAGTCCCACACGCTCGCTGGCATCAACCAGCTCTTGCTCCGCCACTTTGCGGCCTCTCTCTGTTTGCTCCAGTGCAGCTCTCAGCTCCTCAATCTCTGCTTGCATCAGGTTATTCCTGCGCTCCACCATGGCCACCTGCTCCTTCATGTCCTCCTGTCCTCTGAGAGCGTCATCAAGGTGAAGTTGGGCATCCTGTGGCAACATTCTTTCTTTGTTAGCTCTCTTGCTTTGGTTAATTCATGTAACATATTCATTTTGTCAAACATTAAGTATTTATTGCAATTCCACGTTCTACAGAAAGATACCTTGAGTTGGCCTTGGATGTTCCTGAGCTGTTTCTGGGCCTCGGCAGCCTGGCGGTTGGCATGACTCAGCTGGACCTCCATCTCATTCAGATCTCCCTCCATCTTCTTTTTGACTCTCAGGGCATCATTTCTGCTCCTGATCTCAGCGTCCAGAGTGCTCTGCATGGAATCGATCACTCTTTGGCTGTTCCTCTTGATCTGTTCCATCTCCTCATCCTTCTCAGAAAGCTTCCTGTCAATCTCGCTCTTCACCTGGTTCAGCTCCAGCTGCACACGAAGAATCTTGGACTCTTCATGTTCCAGGGTGCCCTACAAGGACAAAAGACAAAAATTTACTTTTTAGATTTGTCACAAGCTCTTTTATGAGGATTTAAGAAGGACAACCTAACCCTACAAGGACAAAAGGAAACAATTGACTTACTTTTTAAATTTGACACAATATACTGTAGCACCTAGAGTGATGGCAGTACATTTATAAAGGTTTAAGTAGCAGACATGAAGATTTTCTGAGTAATTTAGAACCATTCCATATTCAATGTCATAATATTATTTAAATAAATGGTTTCATAATGTTAGCATCATAGGAAAGGCACCTCAGCTTCTTCAAGTGCAGTCTGGATCTCTGTTTTCTCAGACTCCACTGTTTTTTTGGCCTTTTCCAGTTCATGAATGCTCTTTCCGGTCTCTCCAAGCTGCTCAGTGAGGTCAGAAATCTCCTCTAAAGTGGTTTAAAAATCATAAGTGTAAGATTTTCTGTTATATTGCATCTCTTTTTTTAGGCCTTGGTGTACAAATAAAAGTTACATTACGTTGCAGATTTTTGTTCTCCCTCTTCAGGGTCTCGAGTTGGTCAAGAGCTTCCTCATAGGAGTTCTTCATTTTGAAAAGCTCCGTGCTGAGAGAACGAGCTTCTTTCTGAGCACCTTCTAGTTCAGCCTGACATTCCTCATACTTCTGTTTCCACTCTGCTAGCACCTGATAATGAGAGAAATGTAGTCCTTGTTAATTAGCTAAGTTCACAGGGTTAGCTTAGGGTTAGTTTTACAGGTTATCCATGTCTTTCTTACCTTGTCAAAGTTTCTCTGCTTCTTGTCAAGGTTGGCTGCCAATGCATTTGCCCTCTCCACATCAATCATGAGATCCTCTACTTCACCCTGCAGTCTCTGTTTGGTCTTTTCCAGAGAGGCACACTTTGAGTTCACCGCCTCAATGGATTCTTCAGCATCCTGCAGACGCTGGGCCAGCTTTTTCCTGAGGAAAATGAAATGAAATTATACAATTTTGCTAATATTTGTCATGTTAAATGTAGGGAAATTAAGACTTTTTCCATTGATGTATTTACTTGGATTCCTCAAGCTCCTCAGTGCGCTGGATGGCATCAGTCTCATATTTGGTTCTCCACTGAGCCACTTCACAGTTGGCCTTAGACATGCCACGCTGGAGTTCAGCTTTGGCCTCCTGCTCTTCCTCATACTGCTCTCTGAGCAAATCACAGTCATGGCGGGCAGACTGAACCGCATGGGCCAGAGCGTTCTTGGCCTATCAGGCAGAACATTTTGAGTTACCATCTATACAATTGTTTATATTATAAAAAGCTAATTAATTATGTATAACTCTACCTTGACTTCTTCCTCAATATGTCTTTTGAGTTCCTCAATTTGCTGTGTGTAAGCCTGTTTTCCTCTAGTTAATTGTGAAACAAGTGCTTCTTTCTCTTCCAGTTGCCGACTAAATTCACCTTGGAAACAGGTTATAGATATTACCATGAAATATAATAGCATATAAATGTTTTAACTCATTTCTTAAAGTTTTTTTCCACATGTATTTCAAATGTCTTACCATTTTCAGTCTGAAGTCTTGCACGTTGTGCATTCATGTCATTCAACTGCCGATTATTTTCATCACTCTTGGATTTGATTTCGCTCAGCTGGTCTTCCAGGGTACGGCACATCTTCTCTAAATTAGCCTAAAGAGATTTAAGGTTATATCCTTTTTTCATCTCATAAATATAGCATGTTTATGTCCTATGTTGTCCTTCTCAGTTGCTGAGAGGTTGATAAACTTGTTTGTCTTTTCACGTGTTGACTACTGTAATGGTCTTCAAGCTGGAGTATCTAAATCCTCAATTGACAAACTTCAATATTTACCAAATTCGGCTGTTAGAATTTTGTCTGGGATCAGGGCTAATGATCATATTACCTCTGTCTTGGAGTCTTTGCTCTGGCTCCCTGTCAGTTACCGTATTGATTTTAAAATCCTTATGTTAGCATATAAGGCTGTGCATAATCTGGCTCCTCAGTACTTGACTGATCTATTAATGCCTTACACATCATGTCATAATCTGTATTCCTCTCAGAGTGGTCTCTTGGTTGTTCCCAAGACACAGCTTCGTTCTAGGGGTGATAGAGCATTTTCTTCTTATGCTCCTAAGGTTTAGAATTCTCTCCCGGCTGGCATCAGGGAAGCAAATACATTAGTGACTTTTAAATCCCTTCTCAAAACATTCTCTTTTAGGATTGCTTTTACTTGATTATGTATTTTATTTGTTTATTTTTGTATTTAAAGTGTGTGGTTTTCTCTTTTATGTTTGCTTGTTTGCGTTTTGAGAAAGCAACTTTTAAAGGTGCTATATTAAATAAATGTATTATTATTATTATTATCCAGATGTTTGTAAAGATGCTTTTATATTAATAATCCTGTAGTGACATTACCTTTGCTTTAGCCACAGCTTCCATGTTGCTTGTCAAGTCATCAATCTCCATCTTGTATTCACTCTTCTCCTTCTCCAGCTTCTGCTTGACTCGCTGGAGGTTGTCTATCTGTTCTCCGAGCTCAGCCACACTATCTGCCTGCTTCTTTCGCAGAGCTGCGGCTGTAGCTTCATGCTGCAAGGTGGACTCTTCCAGATCACGACGCAACTTCTGGAATTCAGCTTCACGCTTCTTGTTCATCTCAATCTGGGCAGCAGTGGCACCACCAGCTTCCTCAAGCCTCTCACTGATCTCCTCCAGTTCCCTGGAGAGATCAGCTCTCTGCTTCTCCACTTTAGCACGAGCAGCTCGCTCAGCCTCGATTTCCTCTTCCAGCTCCTCAATACGGGCCTAAAGAAAGAAAGAAAATTGAATTACCCAGTGATTATTTGTAATGTGGGTTTTAACAGCTGTGCAACTACTTGATATAATACATAGAAAAGATTAGGGTTGGTGTTACCTGAAGTTCTTTGATCTTCTTCTGAAGCTGTATTCCCAGAGACTGTTCATCCTCAATCTTGCTGAGAAACTGACTGATCTCAAAGTCTTTCCTGTTTTTAAAGTAGTGTTTTGTAAAATGAGCACAATACTTACATTTAAAAAAAAAAAAAAGTGTAATTGTGTTAAACTGATGTCCACTCACTTTTTGATCTTCTCATCTGATTGCTGTTTGTCATTCTCCAGGTCCATTATGGACTCCTGGGCCAGTTTCAGATCACCCTCAAGCTTCCTCTTGGCTCTCTCAAGGTCCATACGGAGCTTCTTCTCTTGCTCCAGTGAGCCCTCAAGCTATTGTTACAGAAACCAGAGCATTTAATTCTGGTATAGAGACACAAAATTAATTTCCCATCGATTCATGCACTTATTGTCATGCCAAATATCTTACATCATCCACTTGCTGCTCAAGCTTTGTCTTAGATTTAGTCAGAGTGTTGACTTTGTCTTCCTCTGCCTGAAGGTCATCAAGAGTCTGCTGGTGTGCCTCTTGGAGGGCTTTTTTCTCTTTGGTCAGCTTAGCAATGCTCTCATCCTGAGAGGCCATCTCCTCCGTCAGGTTTTTAACCTAAATGGAGACATTGTTCACTGGTTTCATTCTCAAGACCCTGAACAATCAGCAGTGTGAAGAACATGTGAAAATATTATTGACCTTATTTTCTGTGGCATGTTTCTCCTTCTCCACTTTGGCCAATGTGAGCTCCAGGTCATCAATGTCTTTCTTCAGTTCAGAGCATTCGTCCTCCAGTTTCCTCTTCTTGGCAGTCAGTTCAGCATTGATTTCCTCCTCATCCTCCAGTCTCTCGGATGTCTCTTTGAGTTTTGCCTCGAGCTGGATCTTGCTTTTGATGAGACCTTCACATCTCTCCTCAGCATCAGAGAGGTTTTCACCTTCCTGTTCATTGAGATGGATTTAGTTTAATGGCTTATGTTCATAGCTATAGCATCCATATTAGCATCAATAAGAGCTGAAATACTCACAGATGCTACTTGCAGTTGAAGGTCGTTTTTCTCCTGAATAATTGACACCATTTTCTCCTCAAGCTCTTTCTTTTTAGCTAATGCCTTTGTTAGATCCTCCTTCATTTTCTCATAGTTCTCCTTCATGGCTGCCATTTCTTTCTCAGTCTCTGCACTCTTTAGAAGAGGCTTGATCTTGAAGTAGAGCTTCATCCATGGCCAATGTTTCACATTCATGAATGAGCGGATGTTGTATTGGATGGAATAAATTGCTTCTCTGTGTAAATAGCAATCAGTAATTTAGTCATTATCAGTCTTTCATAACAAACAGTTATGTTTCAAACAGTTTTGTATGTTCCTTCATACCTCCTCTCCATCATTTTGACAAATTCTTTCCTCATGAGAAATCCACGGCACAAAGCCTGAGTCATGGTAACCAGTGCTGCTAGTTTCTCATCTCTCAACTCCTCAAGAGTACCCAAGAGACCAGCTTTGAAGAACACCTATAAGAACATATAATAATGTTACTGGTATTTATGGTAGCCATTTATCTTTTTTGAGCTTTTTTGAGTCATTTGTTGTGCAGCTCACCTTGGTATGTCCAAACATGTATTGGGTGTGGTCAACATCAATAGAGCCCAAGAGTTTTTCTGAAGCCTTTTTGTTGTCAATGAACTGTCCCTCAGGGATGACGCTAGCATTTAATACTTTGTATCTAGAGGACATTCAGAGAAGAGTCATGTTCTTGTATAATATTCACAAGATTGTGAAGATTAGGTGGTGCATCATCTCTAATTCAGTGGTTTCAAAAAGGAGTCTTTACCTCTGCTTGAAGTCACCATAGAGGATTCTGCTGGGGAAACCCTTCCTGCAGATTCTGATGCCCTCCAGCACACCATTACACCTGAGCTGGTGGATAACCAGGAAGTTCTCCATCAGACCTGCAATGAAAATGTCCTTAAGGTTCCAGATGTATTTTAAGTGTTAACTGTGATGCACTTGAGTCTTCAGAGATTAAGTTTACCTGGAGTCTTGGACTCATTAGGAATCAAGCAGCGCACAAAGTGAGGGTGAGTGCTCCTCAGGTTCGTCATCAGCTTTCCCAAGTTCTCCTGTCGAAATGTTTGTCATTAGTCTAATCTTTAATGGTGTAAAAGTTCACCTCCTTCATTAAAAGAGAGAATCTGTTTTACCCTAAAAAGTGCAGAGACAGTCTGGAAGGAACCACCCTTCTTCTTGCCAGCTTTCTTTCCGCCTCCCTCAGCTGTTTAAGTCAATGAAAAAATTGTCTTTATTGATTTTGTGTTGCTTTTCATTAACCCCTTCAATAAATCAATTTTAGATAATACCTAATTACATCATAACAAAGTATAATTAAAACACAAAGGAATTGAGGAAATGCAGATGGTCGTACCTTCAGCACCTGCATGAGCGGCATACAGGAAGGCCAGCACTTTTAGCGATGACTTTTGGTAGAGTTGCACGACAGAGTCGTTCAGTGGATCCTTGTTCTTGTCCAACCAGCCATTAATGTTGTAGTCCACAGTGCCGGCGTAGTGCACCAGAGAGAAGTGGGCCTCTGCCTTACCTTTGGCAGGCTTGGGCTTCTGGAAAGCTGGACATTTGCCCAGATGCTGATCATGCAGCTTGTTTTTGAAGCTTGTGTCTGTAGCCTTGGGGAACATGCACTCCTCTTCAAGGATGGAGAAGATGCCCATTGGCTGGTGAAGAAATATTCAAGCTCAAGTACAGGCACAATATGAATAATCATTTTAATTTTCTGAATGTCTCTTACCTTCTCAATGAGCTCAATGCAGGCAGCCAAGTCCATACCAAAGTCAATGAACTCCCATTCAATGCCTTCTTTCTTGTACTCCTCTTGCTCCAGAACAAACATGTGGTGATTGAAGAACTGTTGCAGTTTCTCATTTGTGAAGTTGATGCAAAGCTGCTCCAAGCTGTTGAACTGATAATTAAACAGAGGCAAGTTCTTACTGTTGTCTATTATCTTTTATATCCTGATTGTTACAGAGCCTTTGATAGCAGATGCTCACATCAAAGATCTCAAATCCAGCGATGTCCAGCACACCAATGAAGAACTGTCTAGGCTGCTTTGTGTCCAACATCTCATTGATACGGACGACCATCCACAAGAACATTTTCTCATAGACAGACTTGCAGAGCGCAGAGACTGCGTTGTTCACCTGAGAAATTCAAAGGTCAATGTAGATCATATCATTACACTTTTACTTCTCGAGATTACAATGAATGTCTCCGAGACATTTCTAACTTTATTTGAGGAGATAAGTGATCACCTGAGGTACTGTCTGGCCTTTGGTCACCATCTCATTTCCGACCTTGACTCTGGGGTAACACAGAGCTTTCAGCATGTCAGCAGAGTTGAGGCCCATGAGGTAGGCGATTTTATCGGCCACTGAGGAAGAACAGTTTTACACATTATTGTCGCTAAAGAAGTGAATGTTTATATGTTAATAGTCTGTGTTAATAGTACGTCTTACACTCGGTGCCATCAGGCTCGGCCTGCTCCTCTCTCTGCTTCTGTTTGAACTTCATGCCCCCATGATGCATCACAGAACCTGTCAGCTTGAAGATGCTGATTTTCTCATCAGCAGTGAAGCCCAGAATGTCAATGGCAGTCTGTTCATACAATGACCAAATGAATCACACATTATTGAGTCAAAGAGAAGGGGACCGTATTTCCTCAAATAAAAGCCTGTAGTCAATTAAACCAGCACAAACTAATAAAGACCGGTCTTAAATTAAGGCCGGGGAAAAATTAGTGTGGATAATCTGTAATGTAAGTTAATCGTAATGTACAGTAGGGTTGTGCAAAAGGAGCAAAACCATCGTGACCATCGCCCCCCATTGTGAGTCTTGCCAGTGCGACGCACACTAATCCTGGTCTCTTCTATATAGTTAACCTAAAAACTTTGCAGGGATTGCTCTGTAAATTTAAATTGAGAATATAACTGATGCATATTTGCTATTTTAAATACTGTAGTCTATGAGAGATGTGACGTGTGTTAGTCTGAGAAAATACCGTGTTAGGCAGGTTACACAAATGATCTTGACAATCTCTTAGCCTCTTGTCTTTTTTACATGTCTTACTCTACATTTAACTTAAAATATTTTATTTTGTACAAGAAAACAGCATAGGCTTCAAAATAAATTATGTTATTGAAATATTGTAAAGTGGTCATATGAACTACACGAACGGACGTTAAAAATACAATATGCAAAATCAAAATTGAATAGCTCCATAATGGATTGAGAAAAGTGCGCGCAATGAGTAATTAGTTGGGTTAGAAAAATAACGAAATTATAGTTTTTAAGCATAAAAAAATATGTAAAGAGATATATTTAAATAAAAAGTTCTTAAAAGTGCACAACTCTTCTTAAGTGGAAGGAAGCTTTTTTTCCCTCACGTGCAACCAATATAGAAAGCGCGGAGGCATTAGTTGGGTTAGTAAAATAACAGGTTTATATTGAGTCTATAAAACACGAAAGAACAACAAATATATCGGTGAGAACACTCGTTTAAACAGCATACACACCGGGACATTTGACTGCACATCACAGTTTTCACAATGTTGAGTCTTCTTGCAATCGTAATGCAATGGACTGTGGCCTACATCAAACCTTTCAATAAAAGGTTTACACAGTCATATACAATAAACAAGCTTGTACAGCGACAGGAAATACAAATGAACCCCAAAAAATTGCGTTAACCCTAACCCTACCTTACCAGAGCATGTGAGTGAAGCAAAGCGGAGCTTCACTCATGAACCACTCACCGGAAAAATGGCGTGCGGTAAAATCTCGCTCCGACATGACATTTCTCTGTAGCCTACTGTAGCCTACTATAATTGTAGCCATTAAAACACGTAATTAGTTTCAGTTTAAATACAGTATGATAATGTTATTTTTTAATTTAATTTACGTTGAAAAGTGAACAGGACACATAAGATGCATAATGTCAGAAGACAAGTTCAATAACACTTCAATAAGTTTTGTTTTGTTGAAAGCCTTTCTTTAAAGTGAATTTCGTTTTGTATAATTTGTATCATTTTAATCTATGTTTTATCAACCAAATTGTCCGGATTTAATAAATAAGCAAATAGCCTATAACAGACAATGACATGGAGGTGGCGGCGGCGCATGATCAACGGCTTAAATGAACAACTACTAGAAAAAAAAAAGGAAAAAAAACCTTTAGTCAGGGGCAGCCCTTACTATTTATTTCAGATAGACCTATATCCAGCATGTCACAAAAGGAGTTCTGGGTTGAGCGTGCGGTGCTGAGCGGAATGAGCTTCAGAAATGAATCTTAAGTAAGGTGCTCTCTACTGGAGGAAATTACCGCTCTTTCTACGCACACACCGCAACAGTCACAATATGACCTCATGTATGTTTTAAAAACATAATTCAACTTATAAATAATACTTTTTAATGGGCCACTTAAAATGTTTATTACAAATAAATTATTAAATTCTAAATGAATAAAATGAACAAAAATTTGCATTGCATTTGCAATCCTTTGAAACCAGGGAGTGGCCTGCCCCTAACTAAAGCCTGCTTCAAATAAAAGCCTGTGACCTTCTGCAGTTCAGGTAAATAAAGGCCCCAGTTTTTATTTGAGGAAATACTGTATCTTATATTCTATGTCATTCCGTTTATGCTGGTGTTTTTCTGATGTTTGTTTGCTCAGATACATTTAAAAGAATCTGAAAATACTACTACTAATAATAATGTAGTCCACTTACATCTGTGGCGATGAACTCCTCCACATCATTGATACTCTTGACAGTGATTTCACCCTGGCTGATCATTGGATAGTCGTAAGGGTTGGTGGTGATGAGCAGGGCCTCTGTAAAGAGTTGATGAGCGGTATAGTAACAGTGATCTCAAACATGGTAATAAATGAAATGCACAATACTGTCGATTTCTCACCGAGCAGCTCCGGCTTGTGTCCGGTCATGAGCTGGTAGAAGATGTGGTAGCTCCTCTCAGCAGACAGCTGGAATGTTACTCTTGACTTTTCCAGCAGATCTTACAAAAAAACAAAACAAAACAAAAATTCAAAATTTTTGCCTCCATTTTAAACATTCATATTTTGGCTTAAAACAATAATGACTCACAAGTTTCAATATCGGCTGAGGCCAGTTTTCCTGTGGTCCCAAAGTGAATCCTGATGAATTTACCCTAAACAGATTGAAATATTTAGAACAGTTTAGAATTTCCCAGCTTTGGAATGTTAACGGAGTTTGTACAATTATTGTCAACTTACAAAACGAGAGGAGTTGTCATTCCTCACAGTCTTGGCATTTCCATAAGCCTCCAGCAGAGGGTTGGCTGCAATGATTTGATCCTCTAGCGACCCCTGGTGAGTAGTTTAAGTAATTTCATCATGCAGAATAATTATTTCACTGTTTTTTGAATACTATTTGATTGTTTAGTCACCTGCATTTTGCCAGCAACTTGTTCTGTCTTCTTTCCGCCAGCCACAGCGACTGTCGCAAAGTACTGGATGACACGTTTGGTGTTGACAGTCTTTCCTGCACCAGATTCTCCACTGGACATGCAGTGGAAATGTTAAAGATGGAAAAGAACATATTTCAGAATATTATAAATGGTGTGATATGTTGGCTTCTATGTAAGTACTTCTTTAAAATTCATAAATGTCAGACACTACATTTACATGCGCACCAGAAAGCTGCTTAAGGTGTGAAACCTGTGCATTATGCTGGCAGTGTGGTCTTAACCTCATATACATGCAGCACTGTCAGTAAAAGGCTTTTCCCCACACCTTTCTGTTACTTTAGTTATCCTGTCTTTCCCAGCACATGCCAATAAGAACAACGCTTATGCATTTGCATGACCATGTTACCAGCGTTCTCCAGCAGAAAAGCCAGGTGTTAAACTGCCTTATCTCAATAGCTTGAACAGTGTTAGCATTTACATGCTGATTCTTATACAAAACTTTAATTATCATAGCCTACTTACGTAATCAGGACAGACTGATTCTCCCTGTCTGAAACATATTTAGTGTTATTTTAAGTGAAACCGCTAAACAGATCGTATTTTCAGATTTTTCTGAAATTTTTCAGATTTTTCAGACAGATTTTTCATGTATATCATATATGTAACAAAATGTACATAAATACATAAATTACTCATGAGAGATCCATTACATAAAACGAGTCCATTAAATAAAGAAATTGTAGGTGTGTTAAGTAAAATATAAGCAGGCTCAAGTTTAGCACAAGTTTATTGGTTTGCAAAACGGATTGAAAAGGTATATCCTCACTTACCAGTGAGCATGAACTGGTAGGCGTTGTCAGAGATGGAGAAGATGTGAGGCGGGGCTTCAATCCTCTTTTTGCCTCTGTATCCGTTCACAACGACTGTATCGTACACTGGGAGCCACTTGTAGGGATTGACAGTGACGCAGAACAAGCCAGAGTAGGTCTGAAACGGAGATAGATAGTCCAGGTTTACAATGCTGCCGCCCCATCCCAGGAATAAAATATGATTTGCTGAGACTTACGTAGATCATCCATGCTGCGTAACGCTCTTTGAGGTTATACAGCACAGTAGGCTCATTGAGGTGGGTCATCATGGCCATGTCCTCAATTTTGTCATACTTGGGAGGATTCATGGGGAAGATTTCATCTTCTTTTACCGTGACTGTCTATAAAGTTTTCAACATGGATGAGACATTTACTACAAATGCAAAATTTATTTTACCTGGCAAGCAGTTGTACAGTCCATAGCGTCATGTAAAATTGTCTTATAGAAGATCAACACAGTTTCTAATTCTACTTACTTTCCCACACAGAGTTTTGACAGTAGCTTTTCCACCCTCTCTACTAACAAGAACACCCTTCAGGTACATCTCGTCCGGCACTGTCACGAAGAAAGCCGATTTGGCATCAAAGGGGGTGTTCTGAGCCTCGATTCTCTCTCTTTCCGGCTTCCGGAGGTAAACGGCCGCCGGGCCGAAGCACTCCATTTCACCATCTCCCATGATTGTGGTTTACTGTGAGAAGTGATGAGGAGAGAATGTGCAGAGGGATTAATACTTTCATTACGTCTAAATATTAAACAAATGCAAGTGGAATAAAACATATGAATTCCTATGAATGAGGAGCGCAATAATGCTGCTCCATGTGAGTGTTTCTGAGCTTCTGTGTTCTAAAGCAGTTTTAATTATCCTGAGCAACTCTTTTAACTCAACAAGTTCAACAATTAAAACATTTTGGTACTCTGCTCCAGGGGTTTTCAAACTTTATGAAGCCAAGCACCCCCAAATATGATGAACCTATATGAGGGACCCCCTTCCTAAAATCCATCTATTTTTATGTACAAAAAAACATTTAAACTGTTAGATAAATAGTAAGGGTGACATTATAAATACAACATATTGTTTCCCAACTTAAATTGGCTATTAATGTTGGATATATAAACCTGAAAAAAACATTTTCAATTAAAAATTATTTGTATAAGCAACTAACAAATGTATGTAAGCAGGCAGCCTACGTACTGCATTAAGAATACCGCCTTTAAACCCCAGTGAGCAAGATAAAGGGGACTATAGTGAGAAAAACAAACTAAAGATACAAAGCAAACATAAACAATTCTGTAATGTATACTGCAAGAAAGGAGAGAAACGTTTAGAAATTAAACAGAATATTCAGTAGACTTTATCTATTTTTGCGTTGTCTTTTTATTCTCTAAAAATTTTCTGGGGACCCCTTAGAACCTTCTGGAGGACCCCTGGGGGTCCCCGGTCCCCAGTTTGAAAACACCTTCTCTATTCAAGCAACTGTTTGCTTTAGAACTGAAATGGGATCTCTTATTTTCTTTGCTTCTAAAATCAAAACCAATGAATATAAATATGCATATATTTTGTTTATTAATCACAATCGTAATACCTGGTGTCCTGTCCAGAGAGAATGTGTCTGAGGTAGGAGATGCTAAGAGAAAGGCAAAAAACTTGAGTTCGAATATGTGTCAAAAGCATGTTGAACAATGCATAGCCACACTCTAAACTCTTAAATATGCTAACTAATTACCATGTATCAGAGTTAGCCATTCAATCTCTAAACCGCAGAACACAAGTATGTGATATTAGATTAATAGTAGAAGGAGAGCATGATGAACAACTCACCCACCTTTGAGTTCCAGTCCGTTCTTAAAGGAGCCTGAAGCAGCTTCTTATATAGGGAGAATACTGTTCACTCAGCAAAATGCACACACTGTATTTGGTCATGTATTATAAGCTCCGTTTCAACAGGAATTTTTGTGACTGATTGTCACATTCATCAATATCCTGAAACCAACTAAATATGTTATCACTATGATGTAATTAACTGTCCAGTGTTCATTTAGTTTTAGTTTTGTTGAATGAAATATTCTGTTAGAAGAACAGATAATGGGGTTGAGATAATGGCAGTGAACCCTTCAGTAAAATGAGGTGAATTGACACTAGATTAATTAAACAAATATTTGAAAATAAGCCACCAATATAGTGATAAAAAATTACACTTGATGTATTTATAGGTGTCACTTGTGATCAAGCGCCTTAACCTTGAGAAAGGGTTGTTATGAGAAGGGTATCGTTTACTGGAGTTCAGACATTGTTTGAGTCTTATGTTGAGCATAATCTTCTTCAAGTGCCTTGGCACTACATTAGAGCCAAGTTTAGCCGTGGAGAAGCTCTCAAATGTCACTGGGATACTGTTCCCAGAATCCTGGGAAGCTTTTCATGTGACAAAGCAGCAAATTTGGGCACAACAGTTGTCATTCTGTGAACTTGTGCATATGGTGACACTTATATGCTGAAAATCAGACGAGATCTGGCAGAATAATGCTGTTTAGACAAGCCTATGAAAAGGTATGAGACTAGTCAATTTCATCATTCGTAATACTTTAGACATTCTACCAACTATAAATAACTTGTCAACTACATGTCTGCTAACTCTAATTAGACTGCTAGTAGACTGTAAGTTTAGGGTTAGGTTTTAGGGTTGTACTTGCAAATTTACTTCAGTAGTTCAGTTTTCTTCAGTAGATTGTCTTTTGGGGGAACATCAAGATAAAGTGTTAGCAGATACACTATATTGACAAAAGTTTTGGGACGCCTGTCTTCACATGCACATGAACTTTACTGTCATCCCATTCTTAATCCGTAGGGTTTAATAGGGAGTCGCCCACCCTTTGCAGCTCTAACAGCTTCAGCTCTTCTGGGAAGGATTCCACAAGGTTTAAGAGTGTGTTTATAGGAATTTTTGACCATTCTTCTAGAAGCGCATTTGTGAGGTCAAGCACTGATGTTGTACGAGAATGCCTCAGTCTCCGCTCTAATTCATCCCAAAGGTGTTCTATCGGGTTGAGGTCAGGACTCTCTGCAGGCCAGTCCAGTTCCTCCACACCAAACTCGCTCATCCATGTCTTTATGGAGCGACGCTTTGTGCACTGGAGCGCAGTCATGTTGGGACAGGAATGGGCCGTCCCCAAACTGTTCCCACAAAGTTGGGAGCATGAAATTGTCCAAAATGTCTTGGTGAAGCAGTCAGGCAAGTCCCGTTCTCCTGGCAACCGCCTAACCCAGACTCGTCCATGGGATTGTCAGACAGAGAAGCGTGATTGGTCCCTCAGAGGACATGTCTCCACTGCTCTAGAGTCCAGTGGCGGCTCGCTTTACCCCACTGCATCCCACGCTTTGCATTGCACTTGGTGATGTAAGGCTTGGATGAGCTGCTCGGCCATGGTAACCCATTCCATGAAGCTCTACACACTGTTCTTGAGCTCATCTGAAGGCCACAGAAGTTTGGAGGTCTGGAGCTCTTGAATCTGCGGAAACCCCGCTCTGTGATTCGTGGCTGACTTGCTGTTGTTCCCAATTGCTTCCACTTTGTTATAATACCACTAACAGTTGAGCGTGGAATATTTAGTAGAGAGGAAATTTCCCAAATGGACTTATTGCACAGGTCACTGAGCTCCTGAGAGCGGCCCATTCTTTCAATAATGTGTGTAGAAGCATCTGCAGGCCTAGTGCTTGATTTATACACCTGTGGCCATGAAGGGATTGAACACCTGAACTCAGTGATTTGTAGGGGTGTCCCAATACTTTTGCCAACATAGTGTATTAAGCACAGTCTACTAATACTGTAATAAGAGTTAGATGACATGTAGCAAAATTACGTACAGTATAGTTAGGAGAATCTCTAAAGTGGACCATCAAAATAAAATCATAAAGTCATTCTAATCAGGTGGAAAATAGAAATAGCTTATACATAAGACGCATTTATTAAACACATTGAAGTGGATGATTTACACTCTCTGCTAGTTTCCAGCTTGTTATTTCAGTTTTACACTCTACCAATGGCTGTGCTAGTCTATTGGGCTTCATGTGTCTGTTAATTTGTGATCAAATACTGCTGATCTCAGAGTCGTATTACAGCGCTCTTCACACTACACATCATTTCAAATCAGCTTTACTGCTATGTCTATAATGCCTTTGTACTTTACCATAGAACAAGTTTTAGAGCTGGGCGGACTGACGATAAATAAAGAAGCGACATGACTGACTCTCCAGACTTCGGTCTAGATGTATTGTATTTACAGCAGTTGCTGTGCCTCAGTGACTCTGATATGTCTTGGCTTTTAAGACAATTAAGAGATTTAAGAATTGGTCGTTTTTTTCTAAGTGAGAGTAAGGTCAGTGTGTGGTATATTTAGTTAATGGTAAATGCCATTTTGCAAAATTTAATTGGATGACTAAATCCACGATCAGCAAGTGTCGCGTGATGGTTCTGAGCTGTAACCAAGCACGAATGCATCATGAAAGCGGCCCTGATTTGTACAGAGCTCTCCAGGATGATGTGGCGTTGGGTGTGCCGTGTGCCTAGCCTTGGATCCCGCCCATGTCCTTTTGCTTTGCCTTGCAAGGACAATGCAATGTGTTCAACAGGCTTTCCTAGTTTCTTTGAAATGATGGCAGGAGTCTGTGGAATAAATTCTAAGGCGTTGACACCTTATGAGAAGCGGACATGTGCTCAATAAAAAAGGCATCTTTCCCTAAGGGTGGTCATATTAGGACTTTCCACAAATATAGCTGCTCGGTCAGCTATGCCATCAGGGCTTTGCCATTTGTGAGCAAAGATCACAAGCATTATTGTGGTGTCAAGTTGAAACGTTTGATATCAGACGGTCATTCGCTTTAATCAACTCCGTCTCGGACAATCATATTTATAAGAATATTGTTGGAAGTTGTTGATTAATTTGATCTTTAATTATTAATAATTTAATCATTCCTTTGTTTGGTCAGTATAAAGGAAGACTTTACATTAGTGTTTATTTTTATTTATTAATGTAGCAGATGCTTTTATTCAGCAGCTGGTTTGCAGGCGTGCTGGTCCTGCATTGATTCATTGTTCGGCTTTCCTGTTGTTGACATACAGTAGTGGGACACAGCTGAACTGGCCAGGTAATATTTCTTTTAAAAATATATTGTTATTATTTGCATTTGTAATCGATAATACAGACATTCTCTGGCCCTTTGGATGCTTTCTTGCTCAACTGCTTTCCTTAGAAGAATTCACAAGCAAGAGTTAAATCTTTAGACAGAGAACTAAAGTGGTTGAATCATGGAAAATTGGTTCTACAGTTTGTTTACGGATTTTCTAATACGTGTGATGAGAATATATCTGTAGTATTTTTCAGGATTATTTGTCTTTGAGGACAGATTTGGGTATATGTTTGTCATTCTGAATTTCTAGTAGTATTTTGATAAATATGATTGATAAATGATAAATGATAAATGATTGAGTTTATATTTAGACTAGACGTTTATCATGGGATATTTTTGGGATGCAAACTGAAGTATTAAAATACATTTGAGTGCTTTTGTCATATTATATATTTGTTAACAACTTATTTATTGTGAAATGGAGTTCTCACATTTGAATGGCACATCATGATCTAATTGTTTTCATTTATTTGGAGGGAAACTTTTTTTAAGATCAGCTAACTACATACATTAGTAACATGAACTAACATTGAAAAATACTGTTACATCATGATTTAATCTTAATATTAATTTCAAAATGAACACATTTTTCATATTATCTGTTAACACACACTGTAACATAAACAAGCAATCAACTCTTCTGTGCTTTAGATATTAATAAATATATGTTAACAAATATATGTTTTTCTGATTGATGATAGCAAATGTATTAACTAATGTTGATAGTTGGACTCCATGTTCTGATTTATTCTTCTTTGCTCCTCACGCTAACAGAACATTGCTGATGTATGCCATCCTTTCATACAACCGGACTGTAAGTGTCTCCAACTGACAGCTTCAGAGTAAATATACAGACATTCACACACATCTACGCACACATTCTTTTCAATGAACAAGTTAATTATGCCACTGTAAAGAAGAGTTGTTTGCCATCAGCCATGATGATTAATTGATCTGTGAGCAAGTGTCCAATAACAATCCCAATGTAAAACAAAACTGTTATGATTGCACTACTGTTATGACTAGAGTTCCTGTCGCATAAGAGTGTACATTACTTTAAACAGATTTCTCAAAAGTACATTATTTTATTTTTCAGCAAAATGTTTTAATAAGAAAAAAATACTTAGCCCACCTCGAAAAAAGCTCAAATAATGTTGGCAATGGCTGTAGTATGTCTGCTCAAACATAAAACGTTGTTTTATTTGACGCATCACAATCTAGATTTTTTTAGTTTTTGCTTTTTCAGTTGTGTGATAAAATTTTCCAAGTAACAAACATGGTTAATTTGCCAATCATACAGTCAGCTCGGTCAAAGTTACATTTAACTATACGAGAATATTTTGGATAAATTGCCACTGCAGAGACATGTGTGACGGGCTCTATCATTGAAATCCATTATCACAATGATCATGTCAGTCCAAATCTGATTGTTTGTGTATCCAATTGGAATCTGATGTAAAATTATTGTCCACATTGTGTATTGCAACTGTTCAGATTAAATATTTGTGTCCATGTCGCTCTTTCTTTTTCCAGAATATCTGCATTGGTTTCTATGGCAATGATGTTGCGTCGGTAGGTATACGCCTAAAATAACAACAACCACAACATGGAGAGCTTTGCAATACAGATGTTGTCTTATTTACAACATGACAATGTGTAGCCGCTAGAGATATGCGTGGATCAGCTCAACCTTAACCCTAACCCAGCTCATTTGATTTTGTAAACGAATTGATACACACAATGCTCAAATATCATTTAGAGCTTCGGTTTATTTATGAGACGCGCTGTGCAATGCATAATTGCACAAGCGCTAAGGCTATTGTCTGCTATATTTGCTTCTTATTTATTAAATCCAGGCAATTGGCTGATGAAACATTGATTGAAATTAAGATACAATTTATACAAAACGAAATTCACTTTAAAGAAAGGCTTTCTACAAAACAAAACTTAATGAAGTGGTCAAAATCCTTACTGACAAACTCCATGTCTTGTGACGTATTGCACATCTTATGATGTGTCCTTTATTACTCGTACTGTTCACTTCTCATGATCAACATAGATTAAATTAAAAAATAACATTAGGCTATAATATTTAAACATCAATATTAAACAAATAAGTTTAAAAGTAGCCTATTGTACACAAAACATATAGCATCTGAGCAGAAATTTGCGAACAAAAGCTTTATTGATGTGACACTAGGCTATTTTACAGTAAACACTTCATAATCTGTCCAAAACAGGCCAAAGAAATCTTGTCTAAACAGTCTTACGTCTATGACATTTTATGTTGCAGCAGGATTCATATTTAAACAGTTTTTTTGCTGTTTAATATTCACAGAAACTAACAGAATAAACTTACCTTACAATCATCGGCTGGATCTGTTGCTCTTAGAAACAACAGCTTTTCTTCTGAGTTAAATTATTCCAGGATTATTCCTCACCGCGTCTCAAAACGATGTAAAGTAGGCCTACATGCACTAATCTTGATGTGGCCGTTGACTCTGTTTGCATGGATCGCGTCAGTATTTGAATATCAAAAGAACATGCGTTCCGTGGGCGTGGCAACATTAGCGGATAATGAAGAAGCTGGCGCACAACTTACATCTCTCTCTTTTCAAACAGATTACATAAAAAGAGAATGTTTGTTTTCGATTTGATTTACATTATTTAAAGGAACACAGCAACTTTTTGGGACTTTGGCTTATTAACTGTATTCCCCAGGGTTAGATAAGTCCATACATACCATTCTCATCTCCATGCTTGCCATATCTCTGTCTGACACCCCCCCCCCCCCGCTAGCCTAGCTTAGCACAAAGAGTGGAGGTACATGGCTCCAGCTAGCCTACTGCTCAATAAGTGATACAATAACGCCAACATTTTCCTATTTACATGTTGTGATGTGTATAGTCACAGCGTGTACAAATAACAAGGTTACATGAGACACAGCCATCTTATAAACGTATACATACTGGGGACTATATTCTCAGAAGGCGCAGCACTGCTCTACTTCTGGGGAGTGATTTGCTCACAGCACCTGAGAAGCAGCGTTGTTACTTCCGTCAACAAAACCAGCGTGACTAGGTAGCTGTTTTTGCACAATGAACCCACAGACAAAAATTAAAACTGCCCATCCCATCCCCAAAACCTGACATTTCAACAGTTTTTTTTAGACATGTCTCATGTTTGTGTGTCAATTATCCACTAAGTTACAGTTCATTTTCTGAAGAGAATCCGATTGGACTTAATTGACAGGAAGGCTGCAGATCGCACATCATGTTTGTTTTCTTTATTTTTCAAAAAGCACAACATTTTGTTTTTATTGTGTGTACACAAATAAAAGTAGAAACTTAACATATTATAATGATGTATAACACTTGCCTGAATGATAAAAATCACCAGAGTTATTTGAGCACTGATAAGTTCTTATCTCTTTGGCACTGATAAGAAAAAAATTGAGGTGGCCGCGCCAGTGTGATCTTCGACCTCTAGGTCTAGGTTAATAGGGAGCCAGTGCAGTGTTGACAGAGTAGGCTAATATGGTCACACTTCCTGGTTCTAGTAAGAACTCAAGCGGCTGTGTTTTGGACCAGCTGGAGTTTCTTTATTAAGCGAGCAGGGCAACCCCCCAGTAGAGCATTACAATAATCTAGAGCTCATGAATAAAGTATACACAATATTAAGTAATGATCTGATATGTCATCGCTCTGCTGTTATGGCGATGAGTGGGTCCTAACACGTGTTGGCTAACTCCAATAGAGTTTAGAATGTCTTTAAAAGCTAATCCCAATGAGTCTTTTTCGTTGTCTACATGGATATTAAAATCACCAACAATTAGTACTTTATCTGCGGCCAGAACTAACTCTGATAGAAAATCTGCAAATTATTTGGTAAAGTCTGTATTATGCCCTGGTGACCTGTATACAGTAGCCAAGGGGGGTTAAATGAATGTATCTCTGAACGAAACTGTCTCCAGAATAGTTTTGATGGCATTTTACAGCATTACCCAAAGAAACGCTTCTTTCCATAAGCACCATTCAATTCAATTCAAATTTATTTGTATAGCGCTTTTCACAATACACATTGTTTCAAAGCAGCTTTACAGAAAGTGCATTTCATAAATGTACATTGAAAAATGTTAGAAAGAGAATGTTAAAGTAAAATCTTAGAAAAAGCTAATCAATCATGTATTAATTTAGGCCATAACAACGCTGGCGTTGAGTCGTCTCTTCACAGGCGTCGAGTCGTCTCATCACAGGTGTTGGGGCATCTGAAGTCTGAGAGGCTGGATACAAACTGGAGCTGACAAACTATTAGTGGAACTACTACTAGTGTCCCGAGATAACATCAGAAAAGCAGATGGGAAATAATTAGCATAGCTGCTGTTCAGAATATTAATGCTTTTGATCCGATTTAACTGTAGTATAAAAGGTAATTATAATGTGAATGCTTGGCTAAAGAGATGCGTCTTTAATCTAGTTTTAAACTGGGACAGCGAGTCTGAACCTCGAACAATATCAGGAAGACTATTCCAGAGTTTAGGAGCTAAATGTGAAAATGCCCTCCCTCCTTTAGTGGACTTAGATATCCTAGGAATGACCAGAAGCCTCGAGTTTAGTGATCTAAAGAGCGTGATGGATTGTAGGGCGATAAAAGATCGGTTAAATACACTGGAGCTAAACCATTTAGGGCTTTATAGGTCATTAGCAATACTTTGTAATTGATACAGAACTTAATAGGTAACCAGAGTAGAGATGATAAAATTAGTGTTATATGATCATATTTTCTTGACCTAGTAAGAACTCTAGCAGCTGCGTTTTGGACTAACTGTAGCTTGTTTATTGATGATGCAGGACAACCAGCTTCCTTTTGGCACAGGCATTTGTGGATGTAACTACGTATTGTGGTACTTGACAAAGGTTTGCCAAAGTAGTCCTGAGCCCATGTGGTGATATCGCTTATAGATGAATGACGATTCTTGATGCAGTGCCGCCTGAGGGATCGGAGATCACGGTTGTTCAGCTTAGGCTTGCGCCCTTGTCCTTTACGCACTGAAATTCCTCCAGATTACTTGAATCTTTTAATTATGTTATGTACTGTTGATTGTGAAATATCCAAATCTGTTCCTATCTTTCTTTGAGGAACATTGTTTTTAAAAATGTCAATAATTTTCTCACGTATTTGTTGGCAAACTGGCAATCCTCGGCCCATCTTTGCTCCTAAAGGATTAGACCTTTCTTGGATGCTGCTTTTGTACCGAATCATAATTACAATCACCTGTTGACATCACCTGTTTCAAATCACATCATTATTTAACCATTTTACCTCATTACTAGCCCTAAATTGCTCCTGTCCCAACTTTTTTTGAAATGTGTTGCAGGTCTGAATGACAGGAAAGGATGCATATTTACAAATGACATGAAGTTGACCAGACAAAACATGAAATATTTTGTGTTCATATTGTCTGCAATGAAATACAAGTCAAAGTAAATTTAGAAATCACTTATTTTTTTATTTATTTGCGTTTTCCATACTGTCCCAACTTTTTCTGATTTGGGGTTGTAACACCCAGGTCTTTTACTGTAGTGGATAAAGTGACAGGACATCCTTCCAAGTTAAAGTTGTATTGTGAGAGGTTTTGTGGGCAGTTTTTTGGACCAATAAGTAATACCTCCGTTTTATCTGAATTTAATTGCAGAAAATTACACGTCATCCAGTATTTAATATCTTCAACACACGCTGTCAGTTTAGATAATTTAGCGTTTTCATCTGGTCGTGATGAAATATATAATTGAGTGTCATCAGCATAACAGTGGGAATTAATTCCAAGTTTTCTTATAATATTACCAAGTGGCAGCATATATATTGACAATAGCAGAGGGCCTAACACGGATCTTTGCGGCACCCCATAGTCTACTGACGTTATCTTTGATTTTTCCCCATTTAGACAGACAAAATGGTAGCGGTCTGATAAGTACGATCTAAACCAGTTTAATGCCTGTCCCTGAACACCAGTGTAATTTTGAAGTCGATCTAAGAGTATTTTATGATCTATAGCAGGGGTGTCCAATCCTGATCCTGGAGGGCCACTGTCCTGCAGAGTTTAGCTTCAAACCCAATTAAACACACCTGTACTAGCTAATCAAGGTCTTATTAGGCATACAAGAAACTCCCAGACAGGTGTGTTGAGGCAAGTTGGAGCTAAACTCTGCAGGAGAGTGGCCCTCCAGGACCGACTTTGGACACCCCTGATCTATAGTATCGAACGCAGAAGTAAATCATTTGTGATTTTAACGAGCACGGTTTCTGTGCTATGATGCGGCCTGAATCCTGATTGAAATTTTTCATAGATATCATTTTCTTGCAAGAAAGAACACAATTGGGCAGACAACTTTTTCTAGTATTTTAGACATAAATGGAAGATTTGAAATGGGTCTGTAATTTGCTAGGTTATTATGATCTAATTGTGGCTTCTTAATGAGAGGTTTTATGACTGCCAACTTGAATATTCTTGGAACATGACCTAAAGATAAAGACGAGTTAATAATATTGAGAAGAGGCTCTTCCACTACAGGTAACAACTCTTTCAGTAGTTTAGTGGATATTGGATCTAATAAACATGTTGTTGGTTTAGATGCAATGATAAGTTTATTTAGCTCTTCCTGTCCTATAGTTGTAAAGCAGTGTAGTAGTTCTTGAGGGGCGATAATTGAGGTTGAATCACAAGACATCATTAAAGATTGTACATTTACAATTTTGTTTCTGATGCTTTCTATTTTCTCAGTGAAGAAATTCATAAAATCATTACTACTAAACTGTAACGGAATATTTTGCTCAGGCGATGCTTGTTTATTTGTTAGTCTAGCCACGGTGTTAAATAAAAAACATGGATTATTTTGGTTATTTTCTATTAGTTTGCGGAGATGCTCAGCCCTGGCTGCTTTTAGGGCCTTTTTATAACGTGACATACTATCTTTCCACGCGATTCTAAAGACCTCTAAATTTGTTTGTTTCCATTTACGCTCTAAGTTACGAGTTTCTCTCTTGATAACATGTGTAGCACTGTTGTACCATGGTGCTTTAGTTCTCTCTAACCTTTTTTAATCTAATTGGTGCAACAATTTCTAATGTACTAGAGAAAATGTTGCTCATACTGCTAGTCATTTCCTCTAGTTCATCTGCCTTGTTTAGGCAGCTGAGACAGATCAGGTAAGCTATTTGAGAATCTATCTATAGTGGTTGGAAGGATTGTTCTGCCTGGTCGATAACGTGGCGCAACATGACAGATTTCAGCAGTACACAGTATGCAAGTTACCATGTAATGGTCAGTGACATCATCACTTTGCGGTATAATATCTATATCGGTCGGGTTGGTTCCATGTGATATAATTAAATCTAGTGTGTGATTAAGACGATGAGTGGGACCAGTGACGTTTTGCTTGACCCCAAAGGAGTTTAATAGATCTGTAAACGCAGCCCCTAACGCATCATTTGTGTTATCTTCGTGTATGTTAAAATCTCCAACAATTAATGCTTTATCGACGTTGACCAATAGATCTGAGAGAAAGTCTGCAAACTCTTTTAGGAAATCAGCATAGGGCCCTGGAGTCTATATACAGTAGCCAAGGCTAGAGATAATACAGATTTCTTTCTTACATCTAAGAGCGTAATATTTAGCACTAGTACTTCAAACAAATTAAACCTGTGACCTGTTTTCTGAGTAACATTAAGAATATCTCTATAGATTGTTGCAACACCGCCGCCACGACCAATCAGACGGGGCTCATGCTTATAACAGTATCCTGGTGGAGTAGACTCATTAAGACGGAAATAATCATTTGGCTTAAGCCAGGTTTCAGTAAGGCAAAGTACATCGAAACTATTATCTGTGACCATTTCATTTACAATAACCGCCTTAGGTGTGAGTGATCTAATGTTTAGAATACCTAGTTTTAGAAATTGTTTTTGTTCACTAATATTGAGATTTTCTGGTTTAATCACAATTAGATTTTTCCTAGATCCTACAGTAGATTTAATGTTTGACCTCACTAAACGAGGAATAGACACAGTTTCTATATAATGTTCTACATTGGTACTTATGTCAATTAAGTTAGGACAGCAAAGACTGTGATTTGGACTTTGACTTACTAGTCATATGGTGGTGTGTAACGCCCTGGAGATGTTGTCCGACAGAAGAGGTGCTCCGATTCTGCTGGGGTGAAGGCCATCAGGACGGAAGAGCCTAGGTCGCTCCCAGAAAAGATTCCAATTATTTACAAAGAGCAGCTTCTGTTCATTACACCATGACATTAGCCATTAATTTAGAGCAAGTAATCTACTGAACTTTTCATGTCCTAGTCGGTACATGGGAAGGGGTCCAGATACGATGATCGTTGCTTCAGGCGATGTTCTGCGCACCGTCTCGACCAGACTCCTGTAGTCCTTCTTCAGAACCTCCGTCTGCCGCAGCCTGGTGTCGTTCGTTCCCGCGTGCAGCACGACAGCTCCGATGCGCTCGTCACCGTTCAGGATCTCGGGAACCTGCGCAGCGACATCGAGAACACGAGCAACAGGAAAGCAGTGAGTGATTACCTGCCTTTACTTGAGGTAGCGTGGACATGCCGGACGATGGAAGTACCGATGACCACAGCGTCGCGTTCCGTCTCGCGAAGAGGGGAGAAGCGGTTCCGGGTGGAGATCTCGAAGACCGGGAGGGGCGGAGAGGTCCTCGCTCTGGTCCTGGCTCGCGTCTTCCGCTGTGGAAACACCCAGGGTCCATGGTGCTGTGTCGGGGCCGGAGTGAACGAAACCAGGGATAATGATCGCATCCTGGGTGCTTGGGTCCTGTGCCAGAGAAACACACGGAGTAGACGAGGTCGGAGTCAAAAGGTTACTATCCACTGACTTGAGGGCATCGGCACGCGATGTTTCAAGCGGCTCCAACTCCAACTGCACCGAATGCAGCTCGAACGTGTCCTCACATGCACTCAAAGGTAACATTAGACACACATCCGAGTTATTTTAGGTTTCAGTGGTTACTGGGTGTAAATAAGTTACCACGCGTGCAATGCTAGCGGGCTACGGCTAGTAGCGGAAGTTCGTAGCGATAAATAAGTAAGTAAGTAGCGATATCAAAGCAATCCGATTGTTTTTTATAGAGAATTGTATCGGAGATATGTTCACACGCTGTAAATAATAGAAAGTATTAGTTTGTAAGCGAGTGTTAAGAAGAAAATCAAGGATTATGAATCAATGCGACGGAGCTCCAACACAAACCATCTACTGTCAAAAAGTGAATTAGCATTTTTATTCAGTCCATCTGTTTTTGTTTTGTGCAGGTGTGTCTTATGTATAAATTTCACAAAGCTAAAGCTGAATAAAGTCTTGAAATTATGCAATCTAATTTAAATAAAAAAACACTGCTCATGCTACATGTGTGTATCTTTGTTTGGGTAGTGATTAAAATGCAGTGGTTGCCTCACATTTCAAATGGCTAATTTTTTTAAGGCTAGTTTGGGCTGTTATAGAGCAAATAAACAACAAAATAATTTGCTTAAGCAAAGAGAAAAAGAAAAAAAACGACAGATGTTCTCGAAATAAATAAAAAAAAACTCTGAATTGGCCATGAAAAATCTATAAGTAGATCTTGCCTTTCATCAAGGCTGAGGTCAGGGATCTTTGGCTTGAAAAGGTTGGTGACCACTGACTTAGAGGAATTACAATAAAACAGATTAAAATCTTAAAATCTCCTCACATTCCTTGTTCAGGCTGCCTCACAGCATTCCACTTTGATGGGCCATTAGCCATTGGGGAGTGTCTTTTGTCTCACCTGGTGAAGATCACATAAATATCCATGGCCATGAACATTTCCATGCTTACAGCAGGCCTGACACAAAAACTGACTTACAAAATTTAAATGATTATATTGTTGTTGGTGAATAAGTTGTCAAAATGATTTTCACACCATTCTGTATTAAAATACTGGCCCTCAAGACTGATAACTCGAAAGACTCGTGAGGAACTATTCAATATGTGTCTTGTGGCCTTATTGCGGTGACAATTTTTCCCCAAAAACTTAGAAACCATGCATAATCAATATATTAAAAAAAATAAATAAAAAAAAAACATTTTGTTCACATATTACGGTAGGATAGTTTGTGCTGAATATAGCAAATTACATGTTGGTCAATAGTATGTTATAAGTAGCTGAAATAAGCACAAATGTCAGGCCATGTCAAAACATATCAAGGGCCCCAAAAACGTCTCGGTTACGACTGTAACCTTAGTTCCCTGATAGGGAACGAGACGCTGCGTCACCGCTTTGGGAACGCCTCTGCGTGATTGCGTCGTGAAGCACGTATGTCATCAGTCCAATAGAGAGACGGAACGTCATAGGCGGGTGACGTCATAGACCCGGAAGCTATAAAGCACACCGGCAAACACACGCCGTTAGCTTCTGAAGAAGGCCTGAAACAAGGCGCTTGCGGGCATGCGAGGAGTATGGCCGAGTGACGCAGCGTCTCGTTCCCTATCAGGGAACTAAGGTTACAGTCGTAACCGAGACGTTCCCCTTCAAGGGAACTCGAGCTGCGTCACCGCTTTGGGAACGAGAATACCCACGTCCCCATGCGAGTCTGGATGCCCGCCTGTAACAGCTACGAGGCGAGCACCCGAGACCCCGGAGTAGCAGAAACATCTAGTTCATAGAACCTGACAAAAGTATGCGGCGAGGACCACCCCGCCGCATCACACACTTCCTGCAGGGAGGCCCCTGCCAAGAGAGCTTGAGAAGCAGCCATACTCCTAGTGGAGTGGGACCGAACAGCCAAAGGAGAAGGCTGTCCGGCCGCCACATAAGCCAGTGAGATAGCCTCGACTACCCACTTGCTCATCCTCTGCTTTGACACCGGACCCCCACGGGATGGAGGTCCGTAGCAAACAAATAACTGATCAGTTTTCCTCCACAGGGCAGCTCTGTGGACATAGGCGTCTAAGGCGCGAACTGGACAAAGCAGATTTAACTTTTCCTGGTCTGACGTCACAAAGGGAGGAGGACAGAAGGCCTGGAGCACAACAGGTCTCACAGGATTAGTGAGGACCTTAGGAATATACCCGGGCCTCGGAGAGAGAAAGGCCTTAGCCATACCCGGGGCAAACTCCAAGCACGAGGGTGCGACAGAGAGGGCTTGCAAGTCCCCAATTCTTTTAAGAGAAGAAATAGCAAGAAGAAAAATTGTTTTGAAAGTGAGAAATTTCTCAGAAACTTCCTCGAGCGGCTCGAAGGGAGCCTCGGAAAGGCCTCGAAGGACGATGGATAAGTCCCAGGCCGGCACCCTGGTGCGCATCACAGGTCTCAGCCTCAAGGTTCCACGGAGGAAACGAGTTACTAGAGGGTGTCGCCCTAATGAAACTCCACTCAAAGGAGTGTGGTAAGCAGCTATGGCCGCCACGTACACTTTTAGTGTGGAGGGGGCTAACCCAGCAGAGAATCTCTCCTGCAGGAACTCCAGCACCACGCTCGACACCATAAGGTGAAGAGTCTCCACTTTAGGTAGTAAAGTTTCCTCGTAGAAGGAGCTCTGGAGTGTAGAATGGTCTTAACAACCTCAGTTGAGAGACCGGAACTTATGAGCTGGGCCCCCTCAGAGGCCAAGCCCACAGTTTCCACAACTCCGGGCGGGGGTGAACAAAAACTCCGCCCGCCTGAGAGAGAAGGTTCTTCCTGAACGGAATCTCCAGGGGAGAGCCGTCGAGGAGAGACACCAGATCCGAGAACCATACCCGGCCCGGCCAGAACGGGGCTACTAGAAGGAGACGGGCCCCGTCCCGGCGCACTCTCTCTAGAACTCCCGGAAGCAGAGCGATCGGGGGGAAAGCGTACAGGGGCAGCCTCGGCCACTCCTGTACCATCGCATCCAGTCCGAGAGGAGCTGGAGGCGACAGGGAGAACCACAGATGACAATGAGAGTTCTCGTGAGTGGCGAACAGGTCCACTTGGGCCCTGCCAAACTTCTCCCAAAGGAGCTCCACCACATCGGTGTGGAGTCTCCACTCCCCGGGCCTTGGCCCCTGCCTCGACAGGATGTCTGCTCCCACGTTCAACCGCCCAGGAATATACATAGCCCTGACTGACAGCAATTTCCCCTGAGCCCAGAGGAGGATAAGGCGCGCCAGCTTGTATAAGCGACGGGACCTCAAACCCCCCTGATGGTTGAAGAAGGAGACCACCAATGTGCTGTCTGTGCTTTTTCGCACAAGCACATGATGGCCCCTGAGATGCGGCAGGAAGTGCTTCAGAGCCTGAAACACCGCCAACATTTCCAGGCAATCTATATGCCACGAACGCTGGTGCTCCTGCCACAGACCCTGGGCCGAGCGACCACTCATGGTCGCCCCCCAGCCCGTCAGGGAGGCATCCGTGGTCAGAGAAGTACGCTGACACGGTGCCCCCAGCGACGGGCCCTGGGTCAGGAACCTGGGGTCCTTCCACATAACCAAGGTGCGGAGACACCGCCGCGTTGCCTTGATTACGCGAAAAGGGTTCCCTCTCGGGGAAAAACCCCTGGTCTTGAGCCACCACTGTAGCGGCCTCATGAACAGCAGGCCTGAAGGAATAACGTTGGCCGCGGCTGCCATCAGACCCAACAGTCTCTGAAACTGCTTTACAGTGAGCGGCTGGCCTAGCTTCACCCCTTTCACGGCTGAGAGGATCGACCCCACGCGAGGCTCCGACAGACGAGCCTGCATAGCGACCGAATCCCAACTCACCCCGAGAAAAGTGAACTTCTGCACATGAGAGAGAACACTCTTCTCGGAGTTGAGCCTCAGCCCCAACCTTCTCATATGCGCGAGAACAACATCTCGATGCTGAACCGCGAGACGCGCTGACTGTGCTAGTATCAGCCAGTCGTCGATGTAATTGAGAACGCGGATCCCCTGCAAACGCAAGGGGACCAGAGCAGCGTCCACACACTTCGTGAACGTGCGGGGTGAAGGGACTAAACCGAAAGGAAGCACTCGATATTGGTACGCTTCTACCCTGAAAGCGAACCTCAGGAACTTCCTGTGCTGCGGAAGGATGTAGACATGGAAATATGCATCTTTGAGATCTATCGTGACAAACCAGTCCTCGGACCTGATCTGAGACACGATCTGTTTGAGTGTCAGCATCCTGAACTTGAGCTTTGCCACGGCTCGGTTCAGGACGCGAAGATCCAAGATGGGGCGCAGCCCACCATCCTTCTTTGGCACTATGAAGTACCGGCTGTAAAAGCCTGACTCCCTGTCCGGGGGGGGAACCCTCTCTATAGCCCCCTTTTGCAGCAGAGTCTGAACTTCTTGAGTCATCACCAGAGCCTGCACCGGGTCCACCATAGTGGAGAGGACCCCGTTGAAGCTGGGGGGACGGCATCTGAACTGAATCGCGTACCCCAACTTTACACATCGCAGGACCCAACGAGATATGTGAGGCAGATTTTCCCACACTGACACAAAATCTACTAAGGGAACCAGTCTCTCGAGGCTGGTCTCTGATGTACTCTGCACCGCGCGTGCAGCGCCCTGAAGCGGCGAACCGGCAGGGAACGACTGACTCAACGGCATAATTTCCCTCCGAAGAGGGTGCGGGCCATCCTCGAATGACCCGCGGGGCCCCTCCGCGCCCCGGCACTCGGCCGGGGTTGGCGGACTGACCCCGTGATGGTACCGCGGACGCACGGGTACCGTGTACAGCAGTAAGCACCGTGCGCCCGCGGAGGGGATCCGCCTCCAGGAACCTGTCGGTAACCGTGGTGACGGCGTCACCGAACAGGCCCTCCGGAGACAGCGGCGCATCAAGCAAAAAGCTCTTGTCCCTTTCCTTGATATCCGTAAGGTTCAGCCATAAATGCCTCTCCGTGGCCACCAGGGCTGCCATAGAACGGCCGACGCATCGGGCCGTCTCCTTGGTGGCACGGAGAGCGAGATCGGCAGTCGATCGAAGTTCATTAATAGTATCGACTCCGATCTCATGACTTTCACCCAGGTCTCTTAGTAGATCAGCCTGGTATGCCTGCACGATAGACATCGTGTGCAGACACGCGGCGGCTTGACCTGCTGCCGAGTATGCTTTGCCCACAAAAGATGATGTCACTCTAAGAGGTTTTGTGGGCAAAGTCGGAGCCTTTACGGTCGACGCAGACTCGGGTGACAGATGGCTCGCAAGCGTCTCCTCGGTGTGGAGGTCCGGAAAAAACGGCAGACTCCTACGAGGAGGCTGAACAGAGCGCGCGGGGAGAAAGCGCTCGTCGAGTCTGCTTTTTACGGCAGCTCGCTCATGATGTTTATGTGGCCAGTCAATGTGTAAACTGGCCACCGCTCTGCTCAGCACCTCCATGAGCTCCTCACTTGCAGGGGAATGAAGTGACGAGTCTCCACCCCCTGCATCGATGCTACAGACATCGACCTCCTCGGAGGAAGATAGCTGCAGTATCGCGGCCGCTCCCCGGGCGGGAGAAGCCGCAGAGCGGGCTCCCGATCCCAGAGAGGCAGCGCTGGATCTGGCGGGTGAAGGAAGAGATAGGGCGGGGCCCGTCTCCAACCCCTCCGTCAGATCCTTTTCCGAACCCCACGACATGAATCGCCGCCGAGCCTCAGCAGCAGCGGGACCCGTGCCGTGGGGAGCGCTAACCGGGACGCCCTCCTCGAAGAGCGCCCGGCGGGATCGCAGCACACGAAGAGGCAGAGCCTCACAATGCTCGCAGCCGGCACCCTCGAGTGCCGACTGCGCGTGCTGCTCTCCCAAACAAACAACGCACATCAAGTGTGTATCCCCGCTCGTGATGTAGCGTGAGCAGGGAGGAACACACTGTCTGTAATGCTGTTCGCTCGTCATACTTTTTTCTCTTGTATCAATGTGGTGAAAGTGCAAACGGAACAAAACAGTCTGAACTCAGACACAACACAAAGACACTTGGACAGAATAACACAGAGCGCTTGTTGAAGGCAACAGAAGCTAACGGCGTGTGTTTGCCGGTGTGCTTTATAGCTTCCGGGTCTATGACGTCACCCGCCTATGACGTTCCGTCTCTCTATTGGACTGATGACATACGTGCTTCACGACGCAATCACGCAGAGGCGTTCCCAAAGCGGTGACGCAGCTCGAGTTCCCTTGAAGGGGAACTGCAGTCATCTTGGGGTTAATACGTGCCTTATAGATAGATAGATAGATAGATAGATAGATAGATAGATAGATAGATAGATAGATAGATAGATAGATAGATAGATAGATAGATAGATAGATAGATAGATAGATAGATAGATAGATAGATAGTTAGATAGATCTTGGACTGTATAGCTCTGTTGTATTATATATTAGACTTGGTTTTGTAATTAAGCTGAATTTTAAAATGAGATATTTCTGTAAAAGTATTTACACATCTGTATATTCAATATATACTTTCCTTAGTAACTTACATTGCATTCAAGGTATGAATAATTTTTTTTCTGAGAAATTAACCTGTGACCTTGACATGTGCTATGATCTACTAGTCTACAAAAACAGACAAAGAGTCAGAGAACCTTGAGAAACTGCATTTAATGGACATGTAAGAAAAAGTATAAGTCATATTATATGCTTGCTTGTAGATGTGTGGTGATGTCTCATCTTCATTCTTCATCCTTGCTCTTCAGTAAATAAAAAGACATTTAAATTTACAAAAATGAAGTTGCATGTCTTTTCCAGTCAGAAACGTTTGTATATTAAGCAGTGTATATTAAGATCAACCCCCTACCCCTATTACAAAAAAAATTGTATAATACCTTCCCGACATCACGGCTCTTGGCCCTCAGCTTGTTGACCTGGGACTCTGCGATGTCAGCGCGCTCCTGAGCCTCCTCCAGCTCATGCTGCACCTTCCTGTACCTGGACAGGTGAGTGTTGGCCTGCTCCTCCTGTTACGATTACACAAGATATCCAACCCATTTCATTGCAGTGCGTTCATGGTGCTGGACGTTTTTGTCAATGCTAAAACTTCATGCTCAAGACATTTGATATTGGACTTACAGCTTCTTCAGCCTGGCGCTTGTAGGCCTTCACTTTCAGCTGCAGCTTGTCTACCAGATCCTGCAGTCGGGTCACGTTCTTCTTGTCTTCCTCAGTCTTTGGGTGTAAATATTGGTTATGGCCTTAGTTAAACTGTATATAGTAAAAGGTGAAACTTTTCTAATTCCTGGGTAGTTTTACCTGGTAGGTAAGCTCCTTCACTCTCCTCTCGTATTTGCGCACTCCTTTCACCGCGTCTGCACCACGTCTCTGCTCGCCTTCAACTTCAGACTCTAACTCACGCACCTTCAGTAGAGAGTTATTGTTTCGCCTGTCAATTCTCTGCTATGACCAGTACACCTAAGAATGTGTTTTGTTAAGCTCCTGAACACTCAAATTTACCCTGGACTCCAGTTTCTGGAGCTGTTTCTTTCCACCCTTCATGGCCAGACTCTCAGCCTCATCCAGACGGTGCTGCAGGTCTTTGACAGTCACCTCCAAGTTCTTCTTCATCCTCTCCAGATGAGAACTGGTGTCCTGCTCCTTCTTCAGCTCCTCTGCCATCATGGCAGCCTGAAATATAAGTCAATTAAAATTAACCAACCAATATAGATAAAAATACCTTTGTTACCACATGCACCTAAACACAACGCAAATAACTGTTTAAATTACAATAGAGAAGCAGAATTTCAACACTCACATCAGTGATGGCCTTCTTGGCCTTCTCCTCTGCATTTCTGGCCTCCTGGACTGAATCTTCCACCTCACCTTGAACTTGGACCAGATCAGCCTCAAGCTTCTTCTTGGTGTTAATAAGACTTGTATTCTGTGGGATTTAAGCAGTTAGTTTAGTGTACATTTATATGAAAGTTTGTTGTGTGTCCTGAATTGTTAGAAGTCTGTTTGTTAGTTTAACAATCTGCATTGTTAAAAGCGCTATATAAATTAGGTTGACCAGAAGTATGAAGTGATTGTTTGTACTTGTGAGTGCAGCAGTCCCACACGCTCGCTAGCATCAACCAGCTCTTGCTCCGCCACTTTGCGGCCTCTCTCTGTTTGCTCCAGTGCAGCTCTCAGCTCCTCAATCTCTGCTTGCATCAGGTTATTCCTGCGCTCCACCATGGCCACCTGCTCCTTCATGTCCTCCTGTCCTCTGAGAGCGTCATCAAGGTGAAGTTGGGCATCCTGTGGCAACATTCTTTCTTTGTTAGCTCTCTTGCTTTGGTTAATTCATGTAACATATTCATTTTGTCAAACATTAAGTATTTATTGCAATTCCACGTTCTACAGAAAGATACCTTGAGTTGGCCTTGGATGTTCCTGAGCTGTTTCTGGGCCTCGGCAGCCTGGCGGTTGGCATGACTCAGCTGGACCTCCATCTCATTCAGATCTCCCTCCATCTTCTTTTTGACTCTCAGGGCATCATTTCTGCTCCTGACCTCAGCGTCCAGAGTGCTCTGCATGGAATCGATCACTCTTTGGCTGTTCCTCTTGATCTGTTCCATCTCCTCATCCTTCTCAGAAAGCTTCCTGTCAATCTCGCTCTTCACCTGGTTCAGCTCCAGCTGCACACGAAGAATCTTGGACTCTTCATGTTCCAGGGTGCCCTACAAGGACAAAAGGAAACAATTGACTTACATTTTAAATTTGACACAAGCACTTTTATGATGATATATATAGCAGAAATTAAGTTTTTCATTCAAAAGTTTAGACATTCAATGTTTTAATATTATTTAAAGAAATGGTTTCATAATGTTAGAATCATAGGAATGGCACCTCAGCTTCTTCAAGTGCAGTCTGGATCTCTGTTTTCTCAGACTCCACTGTCTTCTTGGCTTTCTCTAACTCATGAATGCTCTTTCCAGTCTCTCCAAGCTGCTCACTGAGGTCAGAAATCTCCTCTAAAAGGGTTTAAAAATCATAAGTGTGAGATTTTCTGTTATATTGCATCTCTTTTTTTAGTCCATGGTGTAAAAGTTGCATTACGTTGCAGATTCTTGTTCTCCCTCTTCAGGGTCTCGAGTTGGTCAAGAGCTTCCTCATAGGAGTTCTTCATTTTGAAAAGCTCCGTGCTGAGAGAACGAGCTTCTTTCTGAGCACCTTCTAGTTCAGCCTGACATTCCTCATACTTCTGTTTCCACTCTGCTAGCACCTGATAATGAGAGAAATGTAGTCATTGTTAATTGGTCCATAATAAAGTCCAGAATTCAAAGTTTACATTTTTAGGTTCATGAGTTCACACTTACTTATAATTTATGGAGAGTAAATTTAAATGCGTATTTGGTGTGCTGTGTGGGGGAGGGCTTCAAGCTCGGAATTCGGTCCGAACCCAGAGAACCCCCATGTATGTAAGTGGTTAAAACTAAAAGTGTGGAGAAGGGGTGGTGGAGGGATGCTGATAGATTGTCAATGAATGGAGGTAAGACTGCTGCGTATATATACCTCTTATTGTTGATTAGCTGAGTGCTCTCCACTTGTGTCAATTATCTGAACGTGCTTCTCCCGAACCTTGTTAATAAAACATCAGTATCCATGTTTTTCTTACCTTGTCAAAGTTTCTCTGCTTCTTGTCAAGGTTGGCTGCCAATGCATTTGCCCTCTCCACATCAATCATGAGATCCTCTACTTCACCCTGCAGTCTCTGTTTGGTCTTTTCCAGAGAGGCACACTTTGAGTTCACCGCCTCAATGGATTCTTCAGCATCCTGCAGACGCTGGGCCAGCTTTTTCCTGAGGAAAATGAAATTAAATGCTTCAAATTTGCTAATATTTGTCATGTTAAATGTAGGGAAATGAAAACTTTTTCCATTGATGTATTTACTTGGATTCCTCAAGCTCCTCAGTGCGCTGGATGGCATCAGTCTCATATTTGGTTCTCCACTGAGCCACTTCACAGTTGGCCTTAGACATGCCACGCTGGAGTTCAGCTTTGGCCTCCTGCTCTTCCTCATACTGCTCTCTGAGCAAATCACAGTCATGGCGGGCAGACTGAACCGCATGGGCCAGAGCGTTCTTGGCCTATCAGGCAGAACATTTTGAGTTACCATCTATACAATTGTTTATATTATAAAAAGCTAATTAATTATGTATAACTCTACCTTGACTTCTTCCTCAATATGTCTTTTGAGTTCCTCAATTTGCTGTGTGTAAGCCTGTTTTCCTCTAGTTAATTGTGAAACAAGTGCTTCTTTCTCTTCCAGTTGCCGACTAAATTCACCTTGGAAACAGGTTATAGATATTACCATGAAATATAATAGCATACAAATGTTTTAACTCTTTTTTTTTTAGGTTTTTACACGTGTAGCTTACTCTGTCTTACCATTTTCAGTCTGAAGTCTTGCACGTTGTGCATTCATGTCATTCAACTGCCGAACATTTTCATCACTCTTGGATTTGATTTCGCTCAGCTGGTCTTCCAGGGTACGGCACATCTTCTCTAAATTAGCCTAAAGAGATTTAAGGTTATATCCTTTTTTCATCTCAGAAATATAGCACGTTTATGTCCTATGTTGTCCTTCTCAGTTGCTGAGAGGTTGATAAACTTGTTTGTCTTTTCACATGTTGACTACTGTAATGGTCTTCTAGCTGGAGTATCTAAATCCTCAATTGACAAACTTCAATCTTTACCAAATTCGGCTGTTAGAATTTTGTTTTGGATCAGGGCTAATGATCATATTACCTCTGTCTTGGAGTCTTTGCTCTGGCTCCCTGTCAGGTACCGTATTGATTTTAAAATCCTTATGTCAGCATATAAGGCTGTGCATAATCTGGCTCCTCAGTACTTGACTGATCTATTAAAGGGGTGGTAAACCACGATTTCACTATTCTAACTTTAGCTAGCGTGTAATGTTGCTGCTTTAGCATAAACAACATCTGCAAAGTTACAACGTTCAAAGTTTAAAGCAAAGGGAGATATTTGCTTTTAAAGAAATCCATTTCTAAGAACTACAGCAAACGGCCAGTAGGCGACTACACACATTCCTCCAGGGTTGGTGACATCACCAGGCTCAATATTTACATAAACCCCTCCTCCGAGAATATTAAATAGGGGGGTCGGGGGCGCCATTTTGTATCGCGGCGCTGTTGTGGTATAGTTAGGCTGGAGTGTTGTTGCCGCGATGCCGAGGAAACGCTGTTATATTCATCCGGATTGCAGGTCTGGGTTACTTGCTTTGTTCAGCCTTCATAGGGACAGGGGTGCGTTGCAGAGCGTTTAACATACAACATGTTATATGCACGTGTGTATGAGACAGAAGGGAACAGGCACGTGCGGGGCTCCCGCAGCACATCTCACGGAGGGAAACTTTCACAATGTTCGCGAGTTCAACACCGGATTTGCACAACGTCAGCTGCGTGAGACAAACGCGGCCAGTGTGTGAATGCACGACGCGCGCGGGGCTCCCTCCCGCAGCACATTTCACGGAGGAAAACTTTCACAATGTTCGCGAGTTCAATACAGGATATGCACAACGGCTTGACCTGAAAGCTGGATTTACAAACAGAAGCTGTTTACGGGCCACAACCTGTAAGTCTGATTTATATTTCATCAATGTGTTTTCCTGTAATAGGTTGTAGCAAGGAAGTAAACAGATGACAACACTGTTCTGCAAACCAGTCTGTTAAATGCTTATTCATACTTAGCGTTATCCGACGAACACCTATCGTTACAAACACTAACGTTAAAATCTCAACAGCAAACTTGGCATTAGTGTAAATGATTCTTTGATTAGAGCTTTTATGTATTATTTATCTACAGGCATGCTAAACATGGTTCTGTGTGTGATTTGGCTACTATAGTAAAGCCAGTGTTTAGTGTTTTGGGTTAATAGTTCTTGCGACAGATATTTGGCTATAATCGTTCTAAAAATACAAAAGTAACAGTGCCATTCAGTAGCGATCACTATAGATCCGCAGTCTTTACTCATTAGGACTGAACAGGTTCTGCTCGATCATCTTCACTAAAATGTTCTGGGTCTGATTCGGGCTCAGATTGGTGTGGTTTTATAGACGCCATCGTTTCTAATACTGACCAAAGCACAGTCTACCGGTAAGGTAAGGGGCGTGACGTTTCCGACAAACGTACACTGCGGTTAGCGAATCACAACACACTGGGCCAGCTAACCAATCTGAGCCCATTGCGTATTTTTGAGGGACTGGCTTCATACAACCCGGAAAGCATCAGACCGTTTTACAAGGAGGGACAGAGCAGTGTAGAATAAATGTCAAATATATGAAAAATAATGATTTTTTTTTTAAAAACGAAGCATGAACACATGTTACAGTGCACCCCACAAACACAATCAAGCCTTCAAAACAATGTGTTTTACCACCCCTTTAATGCCTTACACATCATGTCATAATCTGCGTTCCTCTCAGAGTGGTCTCTTGGTTGTTCCCAAGACACAGCTTCGTTCTAGGGGTGATAGAGCATTTTCTTCTTATGCTCCTAAGCTTTAGAATTCTCTCCCGGCTGGCATCAGGGAAGCAAATACATTAGTGACTTTTAAATCCCTTCTCAAAACATTCTCTTTTAGGATTGCTTTTACTTGATTATTTATTTTATTAGTTTATTTTTGTATTTAAAGTGTGTTGTTTTCTCTTTTATGTTTGCTTGTTTGCGCTTTGAGAAAGCAACTTTTAAAGGTGCTATATTAAATAAATGTATTATTATTATTTTTATTATTATTATCTAGATGTTTGTAAAGATGCTTTTATATTAATAATCCTCTAGTGACATTACCTTTGCTTTAGCCACAGCCTCCATGTTGCTTGTCAAGTCATCAATCTCCATCTTGTATTCACTCTTCTCCTTCTCCAGCTTCTGCTTGACTCGCTGGAGGTTGTCGATCTGTTCTCCGAGCTCAGCCACACTATCTGCCTGCTTCTTTCGCAGAGCTGCGGCCGTAGCTTCATGCTGCAAGGTGGACTCTTCCAGATCACGACGCAACTTCTGGAATTCAGCTTCACGCTTCTTGTTCATCTCAATCTGGGCAGCAGTGGCACCACCAGCTTCCTCAAGCCTCTCACTGATCTCCTCCAGTTCCCTGGAGAGATCAGCTCTCTGCTTCTCCACTTTAGCACGAGCAGCTCGCTCAGCCTCGATTTCCTCTTCCAGCTCCTCAATACGGGCCTAAAGAAAGAAAGAAAATCAAATTACCCAGTGATTATTGGTAATGTGGGTTTTCCCAGCTGTGCCACTACTTGATAAAATACAGAGAAAAGATTAGGGTTAGTGTTACCTGAAGTTCTTTGATCTTCTTCTGAAGCTGTATTCCCAGAGACTGTTCATCCTCAATCTTGCTGAGAAGCTGACTGATCTCAAAGTCTTTCCTGTTTTTAAAGTAGTGTTTTGTAAAATGTGCAAAATACTTACATATAAAAAACAAAAATGAGTAATTGTGTTAAACTGATGTCCACTCACTTTTTGATCTTCTCATCTGATTGCTGTTTGTCATTCTCAAGGTCCATTATGGACTCCTGGGCCAGTTTCAGATCACCCTCAAGCTTCCTTTTGGCTCTCTCAAGGTCCATACGGAGCTTCTTCTCTTGCTCCAGTGAGCCCTCAAGCTATTGTTACAGAAAACAGAGCATTTCATTCTGGTATAGAGACACAAAATTAATTTCCCATCGATTCATGCTCTTATTGTCATGCCAAATATCTTACATCATCCACTTGCTGCTCAAGCTTTGTCTTAGATTTAGTCAGAGTGTTGACTTTGTCTTCCTCTGCCTGAAGGTCATCAAGAGTCTGCTGGTGTGCCTCTTGGAGGGCTTTCTTCTCTTTGGTCAGCTTAGCAATGCTCTCATCCTGAGAGGCCATCTCCTCCGTCAGGTTTTTAACCTAAATGGAGACATTGTTCACTGGTTTCATTCTCAAGACCCTGAACAATCAGCAGTGTGAAGAACATGTGAAAAGATTATTGACCTTATTTTCTGTGGCATGTTTCTCCTTCTCCACTTTGGCCAATGTGAGCTCCAGGTCATCAATGTCTTTCTTCAGTTCAGAGCATTCGTCCTCCAGTTTCCTCTTCTTGGCAGTCAGTTCAGCATTGCTTTCCTCCTCATCCTCCAGTCTCTCGGATGTCTCTTTGAGTTTTGCCTCGAGCTGGATCTTGCTTTTGATGAGACCTTCACATCTCTCCTCAGCATCAGAGAGGTTTTCACCTTCCTGTTCATTGAGATGTATTTAGTTTAATGGCTTATGTTCATAGTTGTAGCATCCATATTAGCATCAAAAGAGCTGAAATACTCACAGATGCTACTTGCAGTTGGAGGTTGTTTTTCTCCTGAATAATTGACACCATTTTCTCCTCAAGCTCTTTCTTTTTAGCTAATGCCTTTGTTAGATCCTCCTTCATTTTCTCATAGTTCTCCTTCATGGCTGCCATTTCTTTCTCAGTCTCTGCACTCTTTAGAAGAGGCTTGATCTTGAAGTAGAGCTTCATCCATGGCCAATGTTTCACATTCATGAATGAGCGGATGTTGTATTGGATGGAATAAATTGATTCTCTGTGTAAATTGCAATTAGTAAATTAGTCATTATCAATCTTTCATAACAAACAGTTATGTTCCAAACAGTTTTGTAAGTTCATTCATACCTCCTCTCCATCATTTTGACAAACTCTTTCCTCATGACATATCCACGGCACAAAGCCTGAGTCATGGTAACCAGCGCTGCTAGTTTCTCATCTCTCATCTCCTCAAGAGTACCCAAGAGACCAGCTTTGAAGAAAACCTACGGGAACATTCGGAAGTTATTAGTTTTAAAGAAGCAAAGTAATCCTCATAATCTTAGATGTGAAAATAAATGATATTCTATATATAACATACAATAACATTCTAGATAATTCTGTGCTGTCAACTTTGACTCAAGTGTTTGGGGAGGCATAACAATGTCTCTGTGCACAATGTACCTGTCCATGAAGAAATACCATAGTCTGGTGGGGAAGAACTTGACTGGAACAAAGCCCAAACCCAAACACAAATTGAACAGATTTTAGATTAATTGCAACGCAGACTGAAAGGCAAACATCATCCGCACATCAGTGCCTGACCTTTTTGATGCTCTTTTGTTTGAATGGAAGCAAATTCATCTTCACCATCCAGTGCAAGGCCTTCCCTCCTCAAACTGTTGCATCAAAGTTGCAAGTACAGACTTATTTAGAATGCCATTGTGTAATTTAGCTTTTTGTTTTCCATGGAATTACTGGAATGATTGAATTTCAGATGCTTCACCCAAAAATGCATGTAAAAATGTACTCAGATTGTTCATTTTGGAACACAGTAACTTTCAATGTATGGAGAAAAAAAAACAGCTGAAACATTCTTCAAATATCTTCTCCACAGAAGAAAGTAAATGTTACAAGTTACGGCGTGAAGGCGAGTAAATAATGACAGAATTTATATCTTTGGGTGTTCATATACTTTCAGTTTAGGGTTAGTAGGGTTTGATCACCTTGGTGTGCCCAAACATGTATTGGGTGTGGTCAACATCAATAGAGCCCAAGAGTTTCTCTGAAGCCTTTTTGTTGTCAATGAACTGTCCCTCAGGGATGACGCTAGCATTTAATACTTTGTATCTAGAGGACATTCAGAAAAGAGTCATGTTCTTGTGAAAAATATTCATAAGATGGTGAAGATTAGGTGGTGCATCATCTCTAATTCAGTGGTTTCAAAAAAGGAGTCTTTACCTCTGCTTGAAGTCACCATAGAGGATTCTGCTGGGGAAACCCTTCCTGCAGATTCTGATGCCCTCCAGCACACCATTACACCTGAGCTGGTGGATAACCAGGAAGTTCTCCATCAGACCTGCAATGAAAATGTCCTTAAGGTTCCAGATGTATTTTAAGTGTTAACTGTGATGCACTTGAGTCTTCAGGGATTAAGTTTACCTGGAGTCTTGGACTCATTAGGAATCAAGCAGCGCACAAAGTGAGGGTGAGTGCTCCTCAGGTTCGTCATCAGCTTTCCCAAGTTCTCCTGTGGAAATGTTTGTCATTAGTCTAATCTTTAATGGTGTAAAAGTTCACCTCCTTCATTAAAAGAGAGAATCTGTTTTACCCTAAAAAGTGCAGAGACAGTCTGGAAGGAACCACCCTTCTTCTTGCCTTTCTTTCCGCCTCCCTCAGCTGTTTATGTCAATGAAAGAAGTTGTCTTTATTGATCTTGAGTTGTTTTCCATCAACCCTTTCAATAAATCACTATTTTGAATCTTGTTGAGTCTATTCATTATCTTGCATAGCTAGATGTCAAATTTTCATGAAACTTTAGAATCTGAGATCACAGTGTGTTACACTCTGATTTTTTTTTATAAACATGTGTCTTGTATATAATTAAAACACAATGTAATTGAGGAAATGCAGATGGTCGTACCTTCAGCACCTGCATGAGCGGCATACAGGAAGGCCAGAACCTTGAGTGATGACTTTTGGTAGAGTTGCACGACAGAGTCGTTCAGTGGATCCTTGTTCTTGTCCAACCAGCCATTAATGTTGTAGTCCACAGTGCCGGCGTAGTGCACCAGAGAGAAGTGGGCCTCTGCCTTACCTTTGGCAGGCTTGGGCTTCTGGAAAGCTGCAGTTTTGCCCAGATGCTGATCATGCAGCTTGTTTTTGAAGCTTGTGTCTGTAGCCTTGGGGAACATGCACTCCTCTTCAAGGATGGAGAAGATGCCCATTGGCTGGTGAAGAAATATTCAAGCTCAAGTACAGGCACAATATGAATAATAATTACAATTTTCTGAATGTCTCTTACCTTCTCAATGAGCTCAATGCAGGCAGCCAAGTCCATACCAAAGTCAATGAACTCCCATTCAATGCCTTCTTTCTTGTACTCCTCTTGCTCCAGAACAAACATGTGGTGATTGAAGAACTGTTGCAGTTTCTCATTTGTGAAGTTGATGCAAAGCTGCTCCAAGCTGTTGAACTGATAATTAAACAGAGGCAAGTTCTTACTGTTGTCTGTTATCTTTTATATCCTGATTGTAACAGAGACTTTGATAGCTGATGCTCACATCAAAGATCTCAAATCCAGCGATGTCCAGCACACCAATGAAGAACTGTCTAGGCTGCTTTGTGTCCAACATCTCATTGATACGGATAACCATCCACAAGAACATTTTCTCATAGACAGACTTGCAGAGCGCAGAGACTGCGTTGTTCACCTGAGAAATTCAAAGGTCAATGTAGATCATATCCTTACACTTTTACTTCTCGAGATGACAATGAATGTCTCCCAGACATTTCTAACTTAATTCGAGAAGATAAGTGATCACCTGTGGTACTGTCTGGCCTTTGGTCACCATCTCATTTCCGACCTTGACTCTGGGGTAACACAGAGCTTTCAGCATGTCAGCGGAGTTGAGGCCCATGAGGTAGGCGATTTTATCGGCCACTGAGGAAGAACAGTTTTATACATTATTGTCGCTAAAGAAGTGAATGTTTACATGTTAATAGTATGGGCTAATAGTACGTCTTACCCTCGGTGCCATCAGGCTCGGCCTGCTCCTCTCTCTGCTTCTGTTTGAACTTCATGCCCCCATGATGCATCACAGAACCTGTCAGCTTGTAGATGCTCATTTTCTCATCAGCAGTGAAGCCCAGAATGTCAATGGCAGTCTGTTCATACAATGACCAAATGAATCACACATTATTGAGTCAAATAGAAGGGTATCTTATATTGCATGCCTTGCAAGCTTTTGTAAGCAGTTACTACTACTACTAATAATAATAATAATGTAGTCCACATACATCTGTGGCGATGAACTCCTCCACATCATTGATACTCTTGACAGTGATTTCACCCTGGCTGATCATTGGATAGTCGTAAGGGTTGGTGGTGATGAGCAGGGCCTCTGTAAAGAGTTGATGAGCGGTATAGTAACAGTGATCTCAAACATGGTAATAAATGAAATGCACAATACTGTCGATTTCTCACCGAGCAGCTCCGGCTTGTGTCCGGTCATGAGCTGGTAGAAGATGTGGTAGCTCCTCTCAGCAGACAGCTGGAATGTTACCCTTGACTTTTCCAGCAGATCTTACAAAACCACAAAAAATACACATTTTGTCCTCATATTAAACATTTAAGTTGTAGTTTAAAACAATGTTACTCACAAGTTTCAATATCGGCTGAGGACAGTTTTCCAGTGGTCCCAAAGTGAATTCTGATGAATTTACCCTAAGCAGATTGAAATCATTTACCAAAGGTCAACTCTTTGGCAGCTTTGAAGGTATGACTGAAATTGTATAATGTTATAATGATTCATTAGTTTAACTTACAAAACGAGAGGAGTTGTCATTCCTCACAGTCTTTGCATTACCATAAGCCTCCAGCAGAGGGTTGGCTGCAATGATTTGATCCTCTAGCGACCCCTATATGTGATTGTAGGTCAAATGGATAGTCATTAGGTAAAATACAAATACTGTAATCAACAACAACATCTTGAAGAGATATTCACTAACCTGCATTTTTCCAGCAACAGGTTCTGCCTTCTTTGCTCCAGACATTGCACCAACGGTTGCAAAGTACTGAATGACACGTTTTGTGTTCACAGTCTTTCCTGCACCAGATTCTCCACTGGAAGTTCACAATAGATCATTATTTAGTCATAAATCATCAATGGATTACATTATAATCGAAAAGCTTCAAGTTATTTCAGAAGAAGAATATTTACTCACGTAATCAGGACAGACTGGTTCTCACGATCTGAAATTAAACCATGAAATGTTAACAGGGTTTCCAAATATAGGTAGTTTTTTTATTATAGTATATTAACTTGAAGGCATAAAGTGTTATAAAGTATGTTTAGTTAATTTATCTTTTGTTTTGTTTTGTTCTTGCATTAACCTCTTAAGCTCAGGGACCATTTTTGGGATTTCCACCTGGATTTGGCCTACCCAAATTGAAAAGCATCCCATACCTACATACAGTGGTCTCTAAATACACAATTTTGTTGTAATTTTAAAGGAAACCCTTTGAAGTTTCATAAACCCCTGCTAAAAGTGATAAACATGTAAGTATATGTTAAGCTGTAATACACCCCCCCCCCCCCCCCAAAAAAGAGACACATTTAGATTTTTTGCTTATAAATTCAGTTTCTAGTACCCTGCAGACAGAGATAGTGGGAAGATAGTGGAACAAATAATTTTGTCTGTATCATGTTGTATGTACAGGGTCCGCAGAGTTTAAGTGGTTAATATATTAATAGGCTATATGCTAAGGGTAACATTTAAATTGGATTCATTCTTATAGAAGAGATTTGATAACATTTAATATGCAACGATGCAAAGTAAATGGTAAATGTTAAATGGTAAATGGACTGCATTTATATAGCTCTTTTAACCGACCTACGGCCATCCAAAGCGTTTTACATTTGCCTCACATTCACCCATTCATACACTCATTCACACACCAATGGCGGTGTCAGCCATGCAAGGCACCATCCAGCTCGTCGGGAGCAACTGGGGTTAGGTGTCTTGCTCATCGACACCTCGGCACTTGGTCAGGTGGAACCGGGGATCGAACCTTCCAGTTTGTAGACAACCTACATGAACCACTGAGCCACTGCCACCCCAAAGTAATGGTCATTATGAAGCACTTACTAAATTAATGCCTTCTTCAACCTTACAACCCATTTGCATCAGCTGAAAAACCTCAGCCAGGTATGGTTTACTGTCTATAAAAGTGTTAACTAAAGACAACAAACATTATGAGTCTTCTAGATGACATCACCGTTTTCTCTGGAGCGGCCGTACAGCCGAATCAAATTCTGTTGCATTATTTTCCTGTTTAACACTGTGAAGCGTTGAAACAATCTGCATTGTAAAAAGAGCTATATAAATAAAGTTGACTTGACTTCTTTATTGATGAACATATTAGTCAAGTCACCTTCATTTAAATAGTGCATATTACATATTTATAATGGAAGAGAGATTGTTTTGGCTCTACTGCGGCTCTATAAGAAAGTCATTGTCCAGTTTAAGTTAGTTCACTGTTGATTAATTTCTGTTGTAAATATCATTAGTTATTCATTCAATTTAGGATCTGCTTACACAACATTGTTTTCAACTAAAAACAGCGTTCTGGACTTTCATTTGCACGTTTTGGTGGCCTGAGAACGCAAACTTTATAATAGGTTTCAAAGTGCAATCGTTTTTAAAAGGATACCATTATCATCTCTGTGTAAACTTAAAAATATGACAATCTTTTGGAAACAGTGACGGCATGTACATGCGTATTATGTTTGGTCTTTAGGCTTATTTCCACAGGCACGTCAGAACAGTCTTTCTTTGTGACATGGCTAAGTAACATTGCCAATTACTTGTCTGGCATGTATAATTCTTAATTTTTTATTATTATTATTATTATTATTATTATTATTATTATTATCCTTATTATTATTATTATTATTATTAATGATGGGTGTTTTTCATTGTGTCAAAGTTTTTCATTACTCTCGTTTGTTGAGGCACTTCTGGAATCCACTTACCAGTGAGCATGAACTGGTAGGCGTTGTCAGAGATGGAGAAGATGTGAGGCGGGGCTTCAATCCTCTTTTTGCCTCTGTATCCGTTCACAACGACTGTATCGTACACTGGGAGCCACTTGTAGGGATTGACAGTGACGCAGAACAAGCCAGAGTAGGTCTGAAACGGAGATAGATAGTCCAGGTTTACAATGCTGCCGCCCCATCCCAGGAATAAAATATGATTTGCTGAGACTTACGTAGATCATCCATGCTGCGTAACGCTCTTTGAGGTTATACAGCACAGTAGGCTCATTGAGGTGGGTCATCATGGCCATGTCCTCAATTTTGTCATACTTGGGTGGATTCATGGGGAAGATTTCATCTTCTTTTACCGTGACTGTCTGTAATGAACAGTGGTCAGTGATCAAGAAAGACTTTCATACACACATATGTATGATATTCAACCGAAGATCTTTAACCTCTGCAGACTTAAGCACAGTAACATATGAAATAGTGTTTATCCATGATTCTTACTTTCCCACACAGAGTTTTGACAGTAGCTTTTCCACCCTCTTTACTAACAAGAGTACCCTTCAGGTACATCTCGTCCGGCACTGTCACGAAGAAAGCCGATTTGGCATCAAAGGGGGTGTTCTGAGCCTCGATTCTCTCTCTTTCTGGCTTCCGGAGGTAAACGGCCGCCGGGCCGAAGCACTCCATTTCACCATCTCCCATGATTGGTCTTCACTGTGGAGTAAAATATTCACCTTAACGCTTATTAGTATTGCCTCTCTACTTTTCTAGAGGTATTCACATTATAAACCGGTCATCTTGTCATTACAATGTTGTAATCAGTTACTTATCAGTAAATGTAACTTAGTTTACCTTTTATGATGCTCCGAGAGGAAAATAGCAGCTGTCAAGTTCTGGATTCTGAAAAAGACCAAGAGATAGTGAAGTGTATTAGCATCTACAATTATGGGTTAGTATATATTATTGGATTAAGAACACTCAGGCATTCTACATTAATTCTTAAATTAAAATGTGGAGTTCCCCACCTTAGTTTGCTTGTTCACTGTAGTTCTTCGGGTTAGGGGCTCCCGTTTATATAGTGTCATTACTGAGCACTCAGCAGAACTGCCCAGCCAGATTTGGTCATGTCACTTTACTATGGTGTGATGTTTCTCTATTCCGGAGAGGAAATATGAAGATGTTGTCATTCAACTAATGTGAGTAATACCATTACATTGGTACACACAGATAATGGACGTTGGGTTAATAGACATGGCATAATAGTTTGTCACAGTCCATGCTTTTTTTCTAGATTGTAACTTTCTTGTAGATATTAGATTTTTTTCATACAAATGCATTGCCTTTTTGAAACCTTTAATTTGATGTTGCCGAGGTCCTATTTCAGTGCAGCATCTTTAAAACTAATGGGACTTGGCACAGCAGAGAAAATCTCAGATGCAAAGAAGCAGTCAAATGTCACTGAGATTCTGTTTCAGGTGAATTTATATGTCGGTTAAAACGGCTTTTTCTGTTCCTTTTGTTCGTTTACATTGCAATTAAGGTTTTGATATAAATGTTATTGGTGATCACATGAGCAAGGGGCAGAGAGGACAGCGTGGCTGGTTTTCCAAGAATTCTCCCAACTTTTGCCAGCAGGAGATAAAATTAAAATCTTAAAAACCTCAAAGATTTATTACCAGAGAGGGATGATAACAAGTCATCCTTCCAAATGAAAAATAATATCTCTGACAGATTTTTTTATTGGGCCATTAAATCTCAGCAGACATGGCATGAAGTAAACTGGACTCATAGTGATATTATGACTCTCAAAGTTATAAACAGCATGTGCTTATATGGAAAAATCATAAATATAGCTCAGCTGCTGTTTGTATTTTGAGGATTAGGTCACTTATCCATACAAGCAGCAGTGAAGGCTTGACAGGAACTGTCAGTAAGTCTTTTGCTTAGTTTTTCCAAAAATGTAACTTAAAGTGATACGAAAAAGTAAAGTGAATGTTTACATTTCTATTTGTTGAATACGTCCAGTTGGTACTTCCAGTATATTATTTTACTCTGTGGTTTACGTTTTAGGTAGTATTAATTGCATTCAGAAGAGTTGAGGCTCTAGTTTGTATGAGCATACAGTAAATGTCTTGTCTAATAGCACCTGTGTAATATTGTTCTTGCTATGCTAGCTTAAATATGTGTCTGCAGCTCAAATGCAAAACTGTTGTGGCATGAGCAGAAGTTTCATATGATGTGCAAGAAAACTATGCAATGCCATAATCCTTACAGTTTTGGCTTTTTGCTGCTGTAAAGATCTGTTTCTTTCTGCCGAGTTGTGTTTATATTCAATCCAACAGCAATATACCCAGCAAAGTGAAAAGACTACTGTCTTTGTAAAAAAGAAAAAGATTGTCATTGTACTGATATTTTTATTGACCAGGGTAGAACAACACTTCATTTTCTAGAATGCATTACTTGTGTTTTCGATTTCTGTGAACTGCTTTTCAGTAAATTCCACTTCCTTTCATTCTAATTCAAATTCCAGTTTAAGCTCCTGTGGAGTTTGGCTAAATCAAATCAAATTCCAACTTCTAAACTTTAAGGGAGATGATTCTCCAATGCCAGATTTTACGCAGCCCTAGCACATACACCCAAATAGCGAATTATAATAATTATAATTTGTTACATTTATATAGTGCTTTTCTAGGCACTCAAAGTGCTTTTACATAGAAGGGGGGAATCTCCTCATCCACCACCAATGTGCAGCACCACCTGATGATGCGACGGCAGCCATATTGCGCCAGAGCACCCACCACATACCAGCTGATTGGTGGAGAGGAGACAGAGTAATGAAGCCAATCAGTATATATGGGGATGATTAGGAGGCCATGATGGACAGAGGCCATTGGGCAAATTTGGCCAGGATGCCGGGGTTACACCCCTACTCTTTATCGAAGGACATCCTGGGATTTTTAAGGACCACAGGGAGTCAGGACCTCGGTTTAATGTCTCATCCGAAGGATGGTGCTTGTTACAGTATAGTGTCCCCATCACTATACTGGGGTGTTAGGACCAACACAGAGCACAGGGTGAGCGCCCCCTGCTGGCCTCACTAACACCTCTACCAGCAGAAGCCTAGTGTTCCCAGTTGGTCTTCCATCCGGGTACTAACCAGGCTCAGCCCTGCTTAGCTTCAGTGGGAAACCAGTCTTGGGCTACAGGGTGATATGGCTGCTGGCTAAAGAAAAGCATAAAGTTATAAAGTTATTTGTTTCAATTATTTGAATCTAAATCTTTCAACGTGAGCTCTAGGAAGTGGGGAGCAATGTCTTAAATGTCCTATCATGTCTGGCTGGTTTCTCCAACATAAAACTACTTTGAAATCCCATCTTAATATAAGTAACAAAGTTCAAGATCAGAGTACAAATATATAAAACAGGAGCTCTTGAGAAATTGCCTGTTCCAAATGGTCTGTTGTGTTGTGTTTTGTTTTCTTTAAATTTTTTATATATTGTTTTTGAAAGGTTTTCTCTAGACTGAACTATCGTAATGCTTTCTTGGCAGGCCTTCCAGCATGTATTGTCAAACCTCTGCAACTGATCCAGAATGCTGCAGCAAGAGTGATCTTTAACAAGCCGAAGAGCGTGCATGTCACACCTCTACTCATCAGTTTGCACTGGGACTAGTTACAGCACTTGCATATTGTTGTCCTATTGCTGGTTTGATTGCTTCTATTGCTCTTTTGTATTGCTCTAAAGTTGCTTTTGATAAAAGTGTCTGCTAAATGATTCAATGTAAAGCCTTGTGCACACCCAGATGCTCACATGCGCTTATTGTCTGCGTTTTTGACGCGTCTATGTGTCCATACCCAATCGATTTTCCCTGGCAATGCACCAAGTGAAAGTGCAAATTCACTTCCTGACAGTAGATGGCACTTTTGATTTGATTGCAGATTAAATAGTATACGATGGAAACTCACCAAGTCTTTGTGTTTTACTGTAGCTGCAGTAGCTCCAGGCACGGGAAGAAGAGCGGCAATCTCATTGGTCAGCCAGTTTAAATGACGCTTTTACACCTGCCGTTTTGCTTGCCAGTGTGCACATTCACATTGGCGCCCTTTCTTTAGTCACAAGGTGTTAAACATTGGCGATAAACGCGCACGATAATCGTCCCAGTGTGAACAAGCCTTAAATGTAATGAATACTGCAATCAGTCTCAGATCATAATTCATAATGGAAAAAGTGTCTGATTCTGTGGATGAGCACATAAGTTGTTGCAGTTGAACCTCCCCTCTAATATATGTTGGGTGTGTAACGGTTTATTTGTGCAGAAAACTTTTGGCTAGGGTCTTTTGTTTCAGTTTACGTGTGTATAGAATTAATACAGGCTGTCCCCAAAATCATATACTCTCTTAAGTAGGTACTTATTTTGAATGAGTACTTACTTTGCGAATGTTAAAAACAGTATGAGTGTGTGCAATATGAACGTAATCCGGATGAACTACATTCAGATGGTGGACCTGCATCCAGACATGATCAACGCATGACCCTGAAGTGTCTGCAGAGACTGTGTCAATTAGACTCCCCCTGGAATTGCCTCATCGACATGACATCCTCAATAAACCCGTCTCCGCCGTGATGACTCCGATTGTTCGAATATTTCTATTTAATAATTGTTAAATCGATATGTCATCCTCAATAAAACCCGTCTCCGGCATGTTGCCTCCGATCTTTCGAATATTGCACTTTAATAATTGTTTCATCAATACGGCATCCTCAATAAACCCGTCTCCGGGGTGATAACTCCGATATTTCGATTATTCCTATTTAATAATTATTTAATCGACACATCATCCTCCATAAACCCGTCTCCGGCGTGTTGCCTTTGATCTTTCGAATATTCTGATCTATTATGACCTCTGATCTGTAAAGCTGACAGAATAATAATCATATGCTGTTTGTTAATTGGCCAGAGGAGAACTGGCACCCTGACTGAGCCTGGTTTCTCCCAAGGTTTATTTTCCTCCATTCTGCTCCTGATGGGGTTTTGGTTTCCTTGCCACTGTTGCCTCTGGCTTGGCTTGCTCAGTTGGGGACACTAAATCTTTCAACTAAATATCCAAATAAATCTAATTATTAAACTAAATTAACCATATAAACTAAATTACTGATCTAATTACTGATCTAAAGCCCACATTGTCACTGTATGATGATTGAAATGAACTGATGACATCACCGTTTTATCCAGAACGGCTGTACGACTGAATAAAATTTAGTTTTTTCCTGTTATACCCGAATATGATATACCCGTCTCCGGCGTGATGACTCCGATTGTTCGAATATTCCTATTTAATAATTGTTAAATCGATATGTCATCCTCAATAAAACCCGTCTCCGTCGTGTTGCCTCCGATCTTTCGAATATTGCACTTTAATTCCGATCTATTATGACCTCTGATCTGTAAAGTTGTCAGAATAATAATCATACGCTGTTTGTTAATTGGCCAGAGGAGAACTGGCACCCTGACTGAGCCTGGTTTCTCCCAAGGTTTATTTTTCTCCATTAGGTCACCTGATGGGGTTTTGGTTTCCTTGCCACTGTTGCCTCTGGCTTGGCTTGCTCAGTTGGGGACACTAAATCTTTCAACTAAATATCCAAAAAAATCTAATTATTAAACTAAATTAACCATATAAACTAAATTACTGATCTAATTACTGATCTAAAGCCCACATTGTCACTAATTGAAATGAACTGATGACATCATCGTTTTATCCAGAACGGCTGTACGACGAAATAAAATTTAGTTTTTTCCTGTTTAACCCTCTGGAGTCTGAGCTGTTTTTGGGCCCTTTAGAAGTTGACATGCTCTGACATTTGTGTTTTTTTCAGTTGCTTATAAACTATTAATGGCAAAAGTTTAATTACACTGTATTCAGCACAAACTGGGCTACCATAATATGTGAGCAACATGTCTGTACATGCTTGTATTTTTTAGAGAAAAATGTTTATGCACGGATTTTGAACAACAAAAAAATTTGTTTTAAAATTAAGGCCTCAAAACACACAATAGATATCTGTTCCCAAGACTTTTGACTCCTGTCTGTATTTGTATTGAGTTTTTTCTTCAAACTGATGTGAGAATCATTGAGTCTACTCATTCACATAAAACAATACACTTATTTAAAATTTGTAAGACAGTTTCTCTTCACAAAGCCAATATGCGAGGAGGCGTGATATCTAATGAATAATGATGAGATAGCGCCTGAGATAACAAAGGACTCGCATTAATGAGCTGCATAATGAATGAGCTTCAGGTAGACCTATGTGACAGAGCAAAGGAAATATATATTTTTTGTAGTTTATTTTATTTGGAATGTAATCAACAAAGGCCTATTATATTTTAAACGATCAGAAGATTCGACTACACTGCAAAAAGTTCTCTTCTTATTTGGTATTTTTTCTTGTTTCCAGTCCAAATATTTAAAATTCTTAAATCAAGATTAATTTACTAGATAAGTACAAATTTCTGGGGGGAAAATCAAAATGAAGTGAGTTTTTGCTTAGTTAGTTAGTTAGTTAGTTAGTTAGTTAGTTAGTTAGTTAGTTAGTTAGTTAGTTAGTTAGTTAGTTAGTTAGTTAGTTAGTTAGTTAACTTTATTGTCCCCAAGGGGAAATTCTGCTTGGACACAGGCAAGGCAAGGCAAGGCAAGGCAAGGCAAGTTTATTTGTATAGCACATTTCATACACAGTGGCAATTCAAAGTGCTTTACACAGAAATGAAGTTAAAATAGTTATAAGTGAATACAATAAAAATATATATAAAACATTGAAAGATAAAAATAAAGAGTATAATTAAAAATAAAAATAAAAACAGGGTTAAATTTAAGCATATAAATTAAAATGCAAGCAGTTTGGACAAAGCATGTACAGTGGCACAGTGCTCATTCAGTAAATGCACAGCTGAACAGATGTGTTTTGAGTCTGGATTTGAAAGTGGCTACTGTTGGAGCACATCTGATCTGTTCAGGAAGCTGGTTCCAGCTACGGCTGGCATAATAGCTAAAAGCAGACTCTCCTTGCTTTGAGTGAACCCTTGGTATTTCTAACTGACTTGATCCTGACGATCTGAGTGATCTGTTGGGTTTGTATTTAATCAGCATATCTGCAATGTATTGAGGTCCTAGGTCATTGAGTGATTTATATACAAGTAATAGCACTTTAAAATCGATCCTAAATGTAACTGGAAGCCAGTGTAAAGATCTGAGGACTGGTGTGATATGGTCATATTTTCTGGTTCTGCTCAGGATCCTGGCAGCAGCGTTCTGTATGAGCTGCAGCTTTCTAATGGTCTTTTTGGGAAGGCCGGTGAGGAGACCATTACAATAGTCCACCCTACTGGTAATAAAAGCATGAACGAGTTTCTCTAAGTCTTGCCTGGAAACAAAGCATCTAATTCTTGATATGTTTTTGAGATGATAGTAAGCGGATTTAGTTATTGCTTTGACATGACTACTGAAACTCAGGTCTGACTCCAAAATCACACCAAGATTCCTGACTTGATTTTTTGATTTCAGGCCTTTAGCCTCAAGATATGCATTCACCTTGAGAATTTCATCTTTGTTTCCAAATGTAGTAATTTCAGTTTTGTCTTTGTTTAACTGAAGAAAGTTTTGGCACATCCAACTGTTAACTTCATCAATGCATTTACATAGAGAGTCAATGGGGCTGTAGTCATTTGGTGATAGGGCTAAGTAGATCTGGGTGTCGTCAGCATAGCTGTGGTAAGCCATTTTGTTATTTTTCATTATTTGGCTGAGTGGCAGCATATACAGGTTGAATAGTAGTGGTGCAAGAATTGACCCTTGTGGGACTCCGCATGTCATGGATGTCCACTCAGACTTATGGTCACCTATACTCACATAATAACCTCTCCCTTCTAAGTATGACCTGAACCATTTGAGGACCATTCCAGAAAGCCCAACCCAATTTTCTAGCCTGTCAAGAAGTATTTTGTGGTCAACAGTGTCGAATGCAGCACTGAGGTCGAGTAGTACCAGAATTGATGTTTTGCCTGTATCTGTATTGAGGCGAATATCATTTATAATTTTTATGAGCGCTGTCTCTGTGCTGTGATGCGGTCGGAAACCAGATTGAAAATTGTCAAAGTATCCGTTTGAGTTCAAGAATTTGTTCAGCTGACTGAAGACAACTTTTTCAATGATCTTGCCTATGAAGGGGAGATTTGAGATTGGTCTGTAGTTGCTCAGTATGGAGTTATCCAGATTTCTCTTTTTCAGGAGAGGCTTTACTACTGCGGTTTTTAGGGAGTTTGGAAAAGTCCCAGAAAGAAGTGAGGCGTTTACAACTTCTAGGAGATCTGCTTCTAAACAGTTAAACACACTTTTGAAAAAAGAAGTGGGGAGTGTGTCAAGGGCGCAGGTTGATGTTTTAAGGTGCTGTACTGTTTCTTCTAAAATTTTACCATCAATTGCTTCGAAATCAGTCATAGTAACTTTCTGAGGCTGTGGTCTGATCTGATTCACCCCAGAGAAACTCAAGGATGTGCTGATCGCATTTCTGATATTAATGATTTTCTCGGAGAAGAAGGAAGCAAACTCACTACATTTGCTGTCTGAGAGCATTTCACTGGGAATGTGACTCGGGGGGTTTGTTAGTCTCTCTACAGTAGCAAAAAGAGTGCGTGTGTTGTTTATGTTTCTGTTTATAATATTTGAAAAGAAGGTCTGTCTAGCTTTGCCTAGTTCCACATTGAAAGCACGAAGACTGTCTTTATAGATCTTATAATGGACTACAAGTTTTGTCTTTCGCCACATGCGTTCAGATTTCCTGCATTGTCTTTTCATTAATTGCACTTCTGTTGAGTTTCTCCAGGGTGCTTTTTGTTTGCCACTCTTTTTCCTGGCTTTTACAGGAGCAATATCATCAATTACACCCTTAACTTTTGAGTTAAAAGAGTCAAGGAGAAAATCAACAGAGTCTGCAGATATGCTTGGTGTTAGAGATATAGCCTTCATAAACAGCACACTAGTGTTCTCATTTAAGCATCTCTTTTTGACAGAGACAGATCTAGTTTCAATGGCAGGAGAGATTGATATATCAAAGAAAATACAGAAATGATCAGACAGTGCTACATCCTTAATAACCATTGATGAAATATTTAGACCCTTACTGATAAGTAAATCTAGAGTGTGTCCACGATCATGTGTGGGTCCGTGAACATGTTGTGTCAAATCAAAAGTGTTAAGAACAGTCATGAGATCTTTTGTTGTACTGGATTCAGCATTGTCAATGTGAATGTTAAAATCCCCAGCAATAGCAAAACAGTCATACTCAGATGAGATTGCTGATAACAGCTCTGTAAAGTCATCAATAAAGGCCGGAGAATATTTCGGAGGCCTATAAATAATGATAAGCAGGATGCGTGGTGCACCTTTTAGCACAATGCCCAGATATTCTAGAGACAAATAATCACCGAATGATACTTGCTTACATTGATAAACATCTTTAAATAGAGCTGCGACCCCCCCTCCCCTTCTGACTGGTCTGCAGACACTCATAAAAGTAAAGTTAGGAGGGGCTGTTTCATTGAGGACTGTTGCACTGCAGCTGTCTTCTAGCCACGTTTCATTTAGAAGCAAAAAATCTAGGTTGTTTGTGGATATTAAGTCGTTGACTAGAAATGATTTGTTTTTAAGTGAACGGATGTTTAAGAGTGCTAACTTAACAGTATTAATTTTAATTTTTTCCCCCATAGTAATCTTAGTTTGACAATTAACAGGCAGCAGATTAGATGGGTTTGCCATACGGCCTGAGAAAGCCTTGGACTTTCTATCACGTAACAGAACAGAAATAGAGAAAGATAGAGACACACTGGGCTCACGCATGTTTTGTAAACATTTGATAAGATTGCTGGTGACTTTGCGAGGACCCAGAACACGTCACTGAGAGCTGGTATCAGTTGTTTTTGGTGCAGATGGAGGAGGGTGTGTGCCATGGCGTTGTGACCGAAGAAATCTCACAGGAGGAGGGGCAGAGCGAGCTGGGCCTACAGTCTTTGGTGGTTGTGGGGCTTGACGCCTTTTGGTTGATATCTGGGGGCTCGCAGTGATCGAGTATGATTGTCTGTTTCCAGTATAAACAAAATCCATTTTCTCTGTGAAGCTCAGAGGCGGGGATGCTGTAGAGCGGGATAACATGTCTGGTGAGGGGGGCTGTTTTTCTGGTGTTACCGGAAGCTGCAATATGTTATCGTCCGGTTCAAGGAGTGACATTTCTTCCAGCATATTGCTTATATTACATATTAGTTTTAAAATATCACCAGTGTCACTCTTGATGGTCCCCATTTTTACCAGTGCCTCCACAGACTCCACAGTATGGGCTGAGATGTTACTGTTTAGTGCCTCGATCTGTGTCATTTGGAGCAGTTCTAATTCGTCACAGTCTATCTGTGGTGAGCTCTGAGGGCGGGGCTCAGCTGGGAGTGTGTCCATGAGAAGTGGTTGTTGTGGCTGCGTGGTGTTATCATTGTCCTTGTGGGGTGTATCAACCGCATGTCCATTCAGATGCTGAAATGAAGTCCTGTGATCGTACTTTACTGGTGTGTGTGTGCCATCCAGGTTGAGTGGGTTAGCACACACAGCTGAAGGATGATGAAGGGAAAAATAAATATTGTCCTTTAGCACTCTTGCACCGAGTTTGTTTGGGTGGAGGCCATTTGATGTAAACAGTTGTCTCTGACTCCAGAAGAGATTAAAATTGTCGATAAAGTTCACTCCCTTCATGTTGCAGGTTTTTTGCAGCCATGTATTAAGCCCAAGTAGCCGTGAGAACCTATTTGTTCCTTTTGCTGGAAGTGGTCCACTGATGAACGGCTGAACTTTCAGTTTTCTAAGTGTTTCAAAAAGTTCATTAAAATCCCTCTTAAGGAGTTCTGACTCCTCTCTCTGAATATCGTTCTTTCCCACATGAATGATCAGTCGATTTGCAGTCTTGTGTTTCATCAGAATGTTCTTAAGTTCCCTGTTGACATCAGAAACTGTTGCTTGTGGAAGGCAGCATGTAGTTGTATCCCTGCTGCTAATGTTTCTGATTGTTGAGTCGCCCACTATCAGAGTCCTGGGCTCGGCTGCGCTCTGAGCTGAGGGCCGCTGTCTGCTCGACCTTGAGCGCCTGTTAGCATTAGTGTTAGCTGCGGGCTGATTCAATCTGTGTTCGGTCACATTTATCACGTTTGGGGATTCCTCACCCACATTCATTAGCACTTCAAATCTGTTTTCAAGATGTATATTTGGTGATAGAAAACTAGTGTTTGCAATCCTTGTGTCTGGGGTAGAGCATGCTACTGCGGCAATATGAGATGCTCGTGACAATCTGATGTCTCGAGTGCCTTTTGGTCTTGCTCCCTGTTTGTTCCATCGATTAGTGTGTTGATCAGTTACTTGTTTCTCTACATGTTGAGTAGCACTACATTTATGGGACTCACCGGCAGTGTGCAGAGGGCGATCATGATGAAGCTCTGCGGTGTGATTCATCTGGTTGGATGGTTCCGCAAATAACTTTGTTTCAAGAACTGCAATCCTTTGTAAAAGTCTGTGGCAGTTTGTGCAGCAAGTAGATTCTAGAAGAGGCATTTTCTTATCCTTTTGAATGTAGGCAGCTGTGTTTTCCCTTCTCCGGAATGTAAGCTGGAGGCAGTGGGAGGCTGGTCGGTTGAAATATTCCGCTTTTTGTTTAGGAATTCAGTCACCAGAGTTTCTAATTTTATCATTGGAGTCAAGCTTTGTCGTTTGAGCAATGTGCTGATTTGCTGAAGTTGTAAAATATAGAAGCGATAGAGCAAAGCGCGGAGCAGTAAGCAAGAGCGTCCGAACAGTAGCGAAGCAGGAAGTAAAGACACAGTGCAGAGTTGCTTCATAAAGGTAGACCAGATAACTTAAAACAATCTATATTCTCTGCCACAACAATTTATGATTTATTAACCTATAATTTATGATTTATTACACCAATTTATTAAAACACAACAATTAGCTAATGACATTAAAACAATGTTTTTACTCCAAACTTACATCAGAAGTCAAATGTTTTAAAAAACCTTATGTGATCTCATTTGGCTTTGGATAAAAAAATCAGACAGAAAATATATTTTACAATATTCTGCATAATTATAAAAGCTTGAGTAGCATTGCATTATAAATATAATCTATTAAGAAATCACCCAACATGGTATAAATAACACAGATAAGCCATATATTGTCGCGATTGTGTGTTTATTATCTTCAAACCTGTCTGCCTGCATGTTAGAGCGATTTCTGGAAGCTGTTTATGTCAGTGTCACATGGTATCTTCTTCATGCGTGCTATATATGGACTACATGTGCCCGGAGCGCCCTCCGGCTGCCAGTATGAAGTATGAAGAGTTTTTTATGAATGAGAGCAGCTGACGCTCGTATTACAATCTTTAGAAGGTACCGACGTGGTTTTCATATTCACAACTCCTGACACATATTAACAAATTACGGTCACTATATGTCTTTGAGAATAAAACAGAGGTCAAAAATGGAAGCTTGAGTCTTAGATCTTTTAAATGATGTATAGTTTGTCAAGGTAATTACTTACATCTGACAGTAATTTTGAGCTAATTTAAACAAAGAAAGTTTCAGTGCGCCCTTGTTGCACGATGTGTTTGTTTGAGTTGATGTGTGTGTGCGTGCTTAATGGGCGTGGTCGCATTAGTTTATTAAGAGCCGCTCAGGAATGACTAGCATCGCTCTGCTTTCAAACGGATTACATAAACACAGAATATTTGTTTTTGATTTGGTTTACAGTGTTTAAAACCTGACATTTCAGCGTTTCTTTAGACATATGGCTCATGTTTGTGAGAAAAGTTTTTAATAAGCTAGAAGTCATTTTCTGAAGACTACCTGAATGAACGTCTTTGACAGAGAGGCTGCAGATCGCGCATCATGTTTGATTTCTTTATTTTGCAAAAAGCACAACAATTGATTTTATTGTGACTGTACTAAAAAAAAATGTAAACTTAACAGATTATAATGATGTATAATTGCCTGAATGATAAAATGATAAAAAACGAAGTCATTTGAGTCTCTTTGGCACTGATAAGAAAAAAAGCAAGCCAATCACGCCGGCGTGATTGCCGACTCGAGAGGGTTAACACTGTGAAGCTGCTTTGAAACAATCTGCATTGTTAAAAGCGCTATATAAATAAAGTTGACTTGACTTGACATTCATCATGTTATCATTGTCATGTGACCCAGAGTCCTGCAGGGGTCCGATTTTGTAAATCCGCACCCGCCCGTACCCGCAGTGCTTAAAACCGCATCGGACCCGTTTTCCGACAACAGCACTAATTAATCCGCTCTGACCCAACCCGCTTAAAATAGAACCGACACCCGACCCGCACCCGAAATAAAATCCGTTTAGCATATCACATTATAGACACAGTTACAAAAAAGTTTATTGCTAGCAAACAGAAGTTATTACACAACCATTAACACAAGGACAACTTCAGCCGAAGCTGTCAAACATGGTTATCTGTCATTATCATCTCTGCGGGCACATTCAGTTCTGTCCCCTTTTGAAAAATACTGTTCGATAGAACTGCTTGTGCTTGGTTTGTTACCACAGTTATCTGCGTGCTCAGCGATTAAGTTCCACGTTTGTGTGTATCTTTTCTTCAACTCCTCAGGATCCATCTCGACGACTGCAGTGCAGGCAGATCGCGCGGGATTCTGTGTGATGTAAGCAGTTAGTTTAGTGTACATTTATATGAAAGTTTGTTGTGTATCCTGAATTTGTTAGAAGGACACTATATTTCCAAAAGTTTTGGGACGCCTGCCTTCACATGCGCATGAACTTTAATGACATCCCATTCTTAATCCGTAGGGTTTAATGTGGAGTCGCCCACCCTTTGCAGCCCTAACAGCTTCAACTCTTCTGAGAGTTGAGAAAGGCTAAGCCCAACCCTTGAAAAACAACCCCATCCCATAATACCCCTTCACCAAACTTTACAATTGGCACAATGCAGTCAGGCAAGTCCCGTTCTCCTGGCAACCGCCAAACCCAGACCCGTCCATGGGATTGGCAGACAGAGAAGCGTGATTGGTCACTCAGAGAACACGTCTCCACTGCTCTATAGTCCAGTGGCGGCGCACTTTACCCCACTGCATCCCACGCTTTGCATTGCACTTGGTGATGTAAGGCTTGGATGAGCTGCTCGGGCCATGGTAACCCATTCCATGAAGCTCTACACACTGTTCTTGAGCTCATCTGAAGGCCACAGAAGTTTGGAGGTCTGGATCTCTTGAATCTACGGAAACCCCGCTCTGTAATTTTACGTGGCCTACCACTTCGTGGCTGACTTGCTATTGTTCACAATTGCTTCCACTTTGTTATAATACCACTAACAGTTGAGCGTGGAATATTTAGTAGTGAGGAAATTTCCAGAATGGACTTATTGCACAGGTGGCCACCGATCACGGTACCACGCTTGGGTTCACTGAGCTCCTGAGAGCGGCCCATTCTTTCACAAATGTGTGTAGAAGGGTCTGCATGCCTAGTGCTTGATTTATACACCTGTGACCATGAAGGGATTGAACACCTGAACTCAAGGATGTGGAGGGGTGTCCCAATACATTTGGCAATATAGTGTATGAAGTGATTGTTTGTACTTGTGAGTGCAGCAGTCCCACACGCTCGCTAGCATCAACCAGCTCTTGCTCCGCCACTTTGCGGCCTCTCTCTGTTTGCTCCAGTGCAGCTCTCAGCTCCTCAATCTCTGCTTGCATCAGGTTATTCCTGCGCTCCACCATGGCCACCTGCTCCTTCATGTCCTCCTGTCCTCTGAGAGCGTCATCAAGGTGAAGTTGGGCATCCTGTGGCAACATTCTTTCTTTGTTAGCTCTCTTGCTTTGGTTAATTCATGTATCATATTCATTTTGTCAAACATTCAGTATTTATTGCAGTTCCACGTTCTACAGAAAGATACCTTGAGTTGGCCTTGGATGTTCCTGAGCTGTTTCTGGGCCTCGGCAGCCTGGCGGTTGGCATGACTCAGCTGGATCTCCATCTCATTCAGATCTCCCTCCATCTTCTTTTTGACTCTCAGGGCATAATTTCTGCTCCTGACCTCAGCGTCCAGAGTGCTCTGCATGGAATCGATCACTCTTTGGCTGTTCCTCTTGATCTGTTCCATTTCCTCATCCTTCTCAGAAAGCTTCCTGTCAATCTCGCTCTTCACCTGGTTCAGCTCCAGCTGCACACGAAGAATCTTGGAGTCGTCATGTTCCAGGGTTCCCTACAAGGACAAAAGACAAAAATGTACTTTTTAGATTTGTCACAAGCACTTTTCTGAGGATTTAAGAAGGAAATAATTAGCAAAAATTACGTTTTTCCTTTAAGGGTTTAAACCTATTCAGTGTTTTAATATTATGCAAAGCTATCGTGTCATAATGTTAGCATCATAGGAATGGCACCTCAGCTTCTTCAAGTGCAGTCTGGATCTCTGTTTTCTCAGACTCCACTGTCTTCTTGGCTTTCTCTAACTCATGAATGCTCTTTCCAGTCTCTCCAAGCTGCTCAGTGAGGTCAGAAATCTCCTCTAAAAGGGTTTAAAAATCATAAGTGTGAGATTTTCTGTTATATTGCATCTCTTTTTTTAGTCCATGGTGTAAAAGTTGCATTACGTTGCAGATTCTTGTTCTACCTCTTCAGGGTCTCGAGTTGGTCAAGAGCTTCCTCATAGGAGTTCTTCATTTTGAAAAGCTCCGTGCTGAGAGAACGAGCTTCTTTCTGAGCACCTTCTAGTTCAGCCTGACATTCCTCATACTTCTGTTTCCACTCTGCTAGCACCTGATAATGAGATAAATGTAGTCATTGTTAATTAGCTAAGTTCACAGGGATAAGGTTAGGGCAAGGGTTAGTTTTACAAGTTATCCATGTCTTTCTTACCTTGTCAAAGTTTCTCTGCTTCTTGTCAAGGTTGGCTGCCAATGCATTTGCCCTCTCCACATCAATCATTAGATTAGATTAGATTCAACTTTATTGTCATTACACAAGTACAAGTACAAGGCAACGAAATGCAGTTTAGGTCTAACCAGAAGTGTAATAGCAGCAAGTGCAGGATATACAATGGTTGCATAAGTGCAGGACATGGAAATATACTGAATATATATAAATATGTATAAATAGAGAGATGGTTATTACTATAAACAGAACTGAATTTACAGGTGAGTATGTACAGTGAATTAATATACAGATGGCTATTACTATAAACAGAATTTACAGGTGAATATGTACTATGAATATAATATACAGATGGCTAGTACTTTAAACAGAATTTTTTTTACAGTTAGAGGTATGCAATAATATGTTAGGCAAGATGAGGAATATAGCAGTGGATTAAGGTAGTGCAATAAATTATGGACAGAGCTATCCAAAAAAAGTGTAAAAGTGCAGTGGAAAGTGGTTGCATATTACAGTTAGAAGTACGGTGCAAAATGCAAATGTAAACAGTTGGTACTATAAATACTGTCGGCAGTGCAAATGAGCATAATCCAGTTAAGATATGGTAGTGCAGAATGCATAAGTAAACAGTTGTTACTGTAATAAACAGTCGGTAGTGCAAATAACAAAGTGAAGGCAGATGTGAGGTAGGAGAGTTAGCAGTTTATGAGGGAAGTGGATCAACGGGGGTTTGAGTTCAGTAAAGAGACAGCTCTGGGGAAAAAACTGTTCTTTAGTCTGCTGGTCCTGGTCCGGTGGATCCTGAAACGCCTGCCGGAGGGCAGGAGAGAAAACAGTCTGTGGGCTGGGTGAGAGGAGTCCTTGAGGATGCTGCGAGCTCGATGCAGACAGCGTTTCCTCTGGATGTGCTCGATGGCAGGCAGTGGAGTTCCTGTGATGCGCTGGGTAGTTTTCACCACCCGCTGCAGTGCCTTGCGCTAGGCAACAGAGCAGCTCCCATACCATACTGCGACACAGTTGGTCAGGATGCTTTCTATTGCGCAGCGATAGAAGTTCACCAGGATAGCCGAGGAGAGCTGATTCTTCCTCAGTGTCCTCAGGAAGAAGAGGCGCTGGTGAGCCTTCTTGACCAGGCTGGAGGTGTTGGTCGTCCACGACATGTCCGCCGAGATGTGGATCCCCAGGAACTTGAAACTGGAGACACGCTCAACAGCCATTCCATTGATGTGGATGGTGTCGTGTGTGCCTCTTGACTCCTTCCTGAAGTCCATGATGAGCTCCTTCGTTTTGGTGGTGTTGAGGAGCAGGTTATTATCAGTGCACCATGTGGCCAGGTGCTGGATCTCCTCCCTGTAGGCAGTCTCATCGTTGTTGTTGATGAGATCCTCTATTTCACCTTGCAGTCTCTGTTTGGTCTTTTCCAGAGAGGCACACTTTGAGTTCACTGCCTCAATGGATTCTTCAGCATCCTGCAGACGCTGGGCCAGCTTTTTCCTGAGGAAAGTAAAATGGAATTATGAAATTGTGCTAATATTTATCATGGTAAATGTAGGGAAATTAAGACTTTTCCATTGATGTATTTACTTGGATTCCTCAAGCTCCTCTGTGCGCTGGAAGGCATCAGTCTCATATTTGGTTCTCCACTGAGCCACTTCACAGTTGGCCTTAGACATCCCACGCTGGAGTTCAGCTTTGGCCTCCTGCTCTTCCTCATACTGCTCTCTGAGCAAATCACAGTCATGGCGGGCAGACTGAACCGCATGGGCAAGAGCGTTCTTGGCCTATCAGGCAGAACATTTTGAGTTACCATCTATACAATTGTTTATATTATAAAAAGCTAATTAATTATGTTAACTGTACCTTGACTTCTTCCTCAATATGTCTTTTGAGTTCCTCAATTTGCTGTGTGTAAGCCTGTTTTCCTCTCGTTAATTTTGAAACAAGTGCTTCTTTCTCTTCCAGTTGCCGACTAAATTCACCTTGGAAACAGGTAACAGATATTACCATGAAATATAATAGCATACAAACTTTTTAGCTCTTTTCTTTTGGTTTTTACACATGTAGCTTACTCTGTTTTACCATTTTCAGTCCGAAGTCTTGCGCGTTGTGCATTCATGTCATTCAACTGACGAACATTTTCATCACTCTTGGATTTGATTTCACTCAGCTGGTCTTCCAGAGTACACATCTTCACATCTTCTCTAATTTAGCCTAAAGAAATTCAAGGTTATATCCAGATGTTTGTAAAGAGGCTTTTATATTAATAATCCTCTAGTGACATTACCTTTGCTTTAGCCACAGCCTCCGTGTTGCTTGTCAAGTCATCAATCTCCATCTTGTATTCACTCTTCTCCTTCTCCAGCTTCTGCTTGACTCTCTGGAGGTTGTCGATCTGTTCTCCGAGCTCAGCCACACTATCTGCCTGCTTCTTTCGCAGAGCTGCGGCCGTAGCTTCATGCTGCAAGGTGGACTCTTCCAGATCACGACGCAACTTCTGGAATTCAGCTTCACGCTTCTTGTTCATCTCAATCTGGGCAGCAGTGGCACCACCAGCTTCCTCAAGCCTCTCACTGATCTCCTCCAGTTCCCTGGAGAGATCAGCTCTCTGCTTCTCCACTTTAGCACGAGCAGCTCGCTCAGCCTCGATTTCCTCTTCCAGCTCCTCAATACGGGTCTAAATAAATAAAGAAAATTGAATTACCCAGTGATTATTGGTAATGTGGGTTTTCCCAGCTGTGCAACTACTTGATATAATACAGAGAAAAGATTAGGGTTAGTGTTACCTGAAGTTCTTTGATCTTCTTTTGAAGCTGTGTTCCCAGAGACTGTTCATCCTCAATCTTGCTGAGAAGTTGACTGATCTCAAAGTCTTTCCTGTTTTTAAAGTAGTGTTTTGTAAAATGTGCACAATACTTACATATGATTAAAAAAAATGTGTAATTGTGTTAAACTGATGTCCACTCACTTTTTCATCTTCTCATCTGATTGCTGTTTGTCATTCTCCAGGTCCATATATGGACTCCTGGGCCAGTTTCAGATCACCCTCAAGCTTCCTCTTGGCTCTCTCAAGGTCCATACGGAGCTTCTTCTCTTGCTCCAGTGAGCCCTCAAGCTATTGTTACAGAAAACAGATTATTTAATTCTGGTTCAGAGACACTAAATTAATTTCCCATCGATTCATGCTCTTATTGTCATGCCAAATATCTTACATCATCCACTTGCTGCTCAAGCTTTGTCTTAGATTTAGTCAGAGTGTTGACTTTGTCTTCCTCTGCCTGAAGGTCATCAAGAGTCTGCTGGTGTGCCTCTTGGAGGGCTTTCTTCTCTTTGGTCAGCCTGGCAATTTAACCTAAATGGAGACATTGTTCACTGGTTTCATTCTCAAGACCCTGAACAATCAGCAGTGTGAAGAACATGTGAAAAGATTATTGACCTTATTTTCTGTTGCATGTTTCTTCTTCTCCACTTTGGCCAATGTGAGCTCCAGGTCATCAATGTCTTTCTTCAGTTCAGAGCATTCGTCCTCCAGTTTCCTCTTCTTGGCAGTCAGTTCAGCATTGATTTCCTCTTCATCCTCCAGCCTCTCGCTTGTCTCTTTGAGTTTTGCCTCGAGCTGGATCTTGCTTTTGATGAGACCTTCACATCTCTCCTCAGCATCAGAGAGGTTTTCACTTTCCTGTTCATTGAGATGGATTTAGTTTTATGGCTTATGTTCATAGCTGTAGCATCCATATTAGCATCAATAAGAGCTGAAATACTCACAGATGCTACTTGCAGTTGAAGGTCGTTTTTCTCCTGAAGAAGAGACACCATTTTCTCCTTAAGCTCTTTCTTTTTAGCTAATGTCTTTGTTAAACCCTCCTTCATTTTCTCATAGTTCTCCTTCATGGCTGCCATTTCTTTCTCAGTCTCTGCACTCTTTAGAAGAGGCTTGATCTTGAAGTAGAGCTTCATCCATGGCCAATGTTTCACATTCATGAATGAGCGGATGTTGTATTGGATGGAATAAATTGAATCTCTGTGTAAATTGCAATCAGTAAATTAGTCATTATCAATCTTTCATAACAAACAGTTATTTTCCAAACAGTTTTGTAAGTTCATTCATACCTCCTCTCCATCATTTTGACAAACTCTTTCCTCATGACATATCCACGGCACAAAGCCTGAGTCATGGTAACCAGCGTTGCTAGTTTCTCATCTCTCATCTCCTCAAGAGTTACCAAGAGACCATCTTTGAAGAACACCTACAAGAACATTTGAAAGGTAATCATTTTTAAAGAAGCCAAGTTATCCTCATAATCTTAGATGTGAAAATAAATTATTTTCTATAATATAACATATAATCTCCTCCTTGAACTGCCACCTTAACGTGGTGGAGGGGTTTGAGTACCCGAATGAACCTAGGAGCTATGTTGTCCGGGGCTATATGCCCCTGGTAGGGTATCCCAAGGCAAACAGGTCCTCGGTGACGGGTCAGACTAAGAGCAGTTCAAAAAAAAAAAAACCCTTCTGATGACCAAAAAAAAGAGGACCGTGACGTCGCCCGGTACGGCGCAGCCGGGGCCCCACCCTGGAGCCAGGCCTGGGGCTCGTATGCGAGCGCCTGGTGGCCGGGCCTTCCCCCACGGGGTCCGGCCGGGCTCAGCCCAAAGGAGCGACGTGGGGACACCTTCCCGTGGGCCCACCACCCACAGGAGGGACCGTAAGGGGCCGGTGCAGAGAAGATCGGGCAGCAGTTGAAGGCAGGAGCCTAGACAACCCGATCCCTGGACACGGAAACTGGCTCTTGGGACATGGAATGTCACCTCACTGGCAGGGAAGGAGCCTGAGATTGTGCGTGAGGTTGAGAGGTTCCGACTAGAGATAGTCGGAATCACCTCTACGCACGGCTTGGGCTCTGGAACCACACTCCTCGAGAGAGGATGGACTCTTCACCACTCCGGAGTTGCCCATGGTGAGAGGCGGCGGGCTGGTGTGGTTTTGCTTATAGCCCCCCAGCTCTGCCGCCATGTGTTGGAGTTCACCCCGGTGAACGAGAGGGTCGTTTCCCTGCGGCTTCGGCTCACGGATAGGTCTCTCACTGTTATTTGTGCCTACGGGCCGAACGGCAGTGCAGAGTACCCGGCCTTCTTTGTGTCCCTGGGAGGGGTGCTGGAAAGTGCTCCGACTGGGGACTCCGTCGTTCTACTGGGGGACTTCAACGCCCACGTGGGCAATGACAGTGACACCTGGAGGGGCGTGATTGGGAGGAACGGCCCCCCTGATCTGAACCCGAGTGGTGTTCAGTTATTGGACTTCTGCAATAGTTACGGTTTGTCCATAACGAACACCATGTTCAGGCATAAGAGTGTCCATCAGTGCACATGGCACCAGGACACTCTAGGTTGTAGGTCAATGATCGACTTTGTGGTCGTTTCATCTGACCTGCGGCCGTATGTCTTGGACACTCGGGTGAAGAGAGGGGCGGAGCTGTCAACTGATCACCACCTGGTGGTGAGTTGGATCCGATTGCGGGGGAGGAAGCTGGACAGACCCGGCAGACCCAAACGTACTGTGAGGGTCTGCTGGGAACGTTTGGCCGAGTCTCCTGTCAGAGAGATCTTCAACTCCTACCTCCGGCAGAACTTCGACCGGATCCCAAGGGAAGCTGGAGATATTGAGTCCGAATGGACCATGTTCTCCACCTCCATTGTCGCTGCGGCCGCTCGGAGCTGTGGCCGTAAGGTCTCCGGTGCATGTCGAGGCGGCAATCCCCGAACCCGGTGGTGGACACCGGAAGTAAGGGATGCCGTCAAGCTGAAGAAGGAGTCCTATCGGGCCTGGTTGGCTTGTGGGACTCCTGAGGCAGCTGACATGTACCGGCAGGCTAAGCGGACTGCAGCCCGGGTGGTTGTGGAGGCAAAAACTCGGGCCTGGGAGGAGTTCGGTGAGGCCATGGAAAAGGACTATCGGCTGGCCTCGAAGAGATTCTGGCAAGCCGTCCGGCGCCTCAGGAGGGGGAAGCAGTGCCCTACCAACGCTGTTTACAGTGGCGATGGGCGGCTGTTGACCTCAACTGGGGATGTCGTTGGACGGTGGAAGGAATACTTCGAGGATCTCCTCAATCCCGCCATCACGCCTTCCATTGAGGAAGCAGAGGCTGGGGGCTCAGAGGAGGACTCGTCCATCACCCAAGCTGAAGTCACCGAGGTGGTCAAGAAACTCCTCGGTGGCAAGGCACCGGGGGTGGATGAGATCCGCCCTGAGTACCTCAAGTCTCTGGATGTTGTGGGGCTGTCTGATTAATACTCAAATATAATTTCCATCTTAAGTTAATTTATGAGACGCCTGCAATGCCGCGCTAAGGCTATTGTCTGTTATATTGACTTCTTATAAAATAAGAAACAACTATATTAAAAACATTGATTAAAATTAAGATACAATTTATACAAAACGAAAACAGGCCAAATAAATCTTGTCTAAACAGTCTTGCGTCATTTTGCATCAGGATTTATATTTAAACAGTCTTTTTGCATTTAATATTCACAGATGCTAACTGAGCCTTTTAAACTTAGCCTACCTTACAATGAGTCCTGCATTAGCTTTCCGCGAGGAGAATTATTCCAGGATTATTACTCAAAGCAATGTATCTGAACCATAGCTTCACTAGTTGTGTTTGCATGAGTTGATGTGTGTGTGGGCGTCGACGCATGGATCGCCTGTATTTGAATCTGAATGAGCGCGGTCCGTGGGCGTGGCCTCATTAGCGGGTAATGAGGCAGTAATGAGTTGACTGATATCTCCCACTTTTCACACAGATTACATAAACACTGAATATTTGTTTTCGTTTTGATTTACATGATTTAAAACCTGACATTTCAACGTTTCTTTAGACATATCTCATATTTGTGTGTAAAGTTCTCACTAAGCTAGAGGTCATTTTCTGAAGAGAATCAGATTAGACATCATTGAGAGAGAGGCTGAAGATCGCGAATCATGTTTATTTCCCTTATTTTGCAAAAAGCACAACAATTAGTTTTTATTGTGACTGTACACAAAAAAGATAGAAACTTAACAGAATATAATGATGGATAACACTTGCATGAATGATAAAAAACGACAGAGTTATTTGAGTCTCTTTGGACTGATAAGATAAAAGAGAGCCGATCGCGCCGGCGCGACCGCCGACTCGAGGGGGATAACCTCTGCAGACTTAAGCACAGTAACATAATGAAATAGTGTTTATCCATGATACTTACTTTGCTACTGTGAGTTTTGACAGTAGCTTTCCCACCCTCTTTACTAACAAGAGTACCCTTCAGGTACATCTCGTCTGCATCTGTCACGAAGAAAGCCGATTTGGCATCAAAGGGGGTGTTCTGAGCCTCTATTCTCTCTCTTTCCGGCTTCCGGAGGTAAACGGCCGCCGGGCCGAAGCACTCCATTTCACCATCTCCCATGATTGGACTTCACTGGGGAGTAAAGTTGACATCAACATACCGTTATAGTTAATTTGGTTAAACTTGTCATTGTCTAACTTTCAACTCTAACTCTCCTAATAAATTAATCAGTTAAACCTCCAAACAGATCTCACTGTATTGTCTGCAAGTTATAGATGATTGAAATCTTGCATTAGTAACACTTTACCTTGTATTATGCTCAGACAGAAATAGCAGGTGTCAAGTTCAGGATTCTGGGGGAAAATATGGCTAGTCAGCATTTACAATCTTCTTAAAAATTAAATTGCAAACATATGGTGTAAGTCACCTACCTTTGCTAGGCCACTGTGCTACCATCACAGGCTCTCATTTATATAGTGTCTTAACTGAACACTCAGCAGAACTGCCCTGCTAGATTTGGGCATGTAATTCTAATTGGTATATGGTGATATATCTCTGTCCTAGTGGAATATAGCAAGATGTTGTCATTTGTTTTTTTTTTGCTGGAGCATGTTGGAGGTTTTAATTATTCTTACAGTTTACCTCAACTAAACACCCTTTACATAATTTCATAACGTTGCACTGTCTTAATTTTAAAACAATATCATGCTAATCATAGATGTTTGAATAATACACTTATAAGTTATAAAAAGTTTTGCATTCCATGCTTTATGTAGTTTGTAGTTATGTAGCTTTCTTGTTGTGTGAACTTGCTTGTTTGAGATGTTTAATTTGATGACACTAAGGTCTTATTTCAATGCAGCATCCTTAAAATTAATGGAACTTGGCACAGAGGAGGAACTTGGTTTCCGATGTAGAGAAGCCGTCAGCTGTCACTGGTGTTCAGTTTCGGGGGTGGCTTTTTACATGTAAACAAATTGGCTTCCTCTATACAGGCAACAGATTGTAATTAAACATTGTTCAATTTTAATATATAGCATATTTTTCATGCAACCATCTGTTGAATGAGGATTGATATTGGCAAACCACATGATGTCAGATTCCATACTGACCATTGTTTTGTGTTCAGCAAGTTCCAGAAAATGTTTGTTTAGACATTTTCTCTTCAAATTCTGATAAAGTCAAATGTCAAATCACAACAAGCTTATATATTATGTAATGGAAAGGAATCTTAAGAAATAAGCAGGAATTTTTCTCTTGTCCAACTTGAGAACATTTTGCTGGTTTTCCTTCTAGAGTAATTTTCAGGAATTTCCCCACCTTTTGCCAGAAGGTTCTTTAAAACCTTGAAAATTATTTATTGCCAGAGATGAACTGTAGTTCCTCAGTCCAACTGAAAAATAATTTTTCTGGCAGATTTTTTTTTATTGAGCAATTCAAGTCAAGTAGTATTCGCATTTACTAATCTGCATTCATAGGGATATTCAAAGTTATAAACAGCATGTTCTTAAATATAGCGCAGTGAGAGTTTCATGAGTTAGTTCCTGCAGAAGACTGTTTAACTTTTGTGGTGCAATTAATTGACTCTGAGTTACATTTACAAGAGTCTCATAAACTTGCTGGATTTAGGTAAACAATAGTATAGCATGTTTTGTTATAAACAATAGTATAGCATGTTTTGCATTTTGATGCCTCACTAATTAAAACACCTTATTTAACTCATCAGCTTTAACTAAAACAATCTGGGAGGTGGGAGTTCGAAAATGCAAAACATGCTATACTATTGTATAGGTTGCAGTGTTTCTCAACTCCCACCTCCCAGATTGTTTTAGTTAAAGCTGATGAGTTAAATAAGGTGTTTTAATTAGTGAGGCATCGAAAATATTCTGGGAGGTGGGTCTCTAGGACTGGAGTTGAGAAACACTGGCTTAAGGTATTCCTTTAGATTAAAGTGGTATATTTTTTACATCTAAGAGTGATAGGTCAAGTAAAGTAAACCTCTTAAATTGAAAATCATGGTACAGATTATATTTTGATCTTCCCTAGCATTTTGTAACTCTGTGTGAATATTTTTATGGCTACGGTGTATTCGTGTAGGGAAGCAGGCAATGCCTTGTGCCAAGTAAAGCCTTTATGAGCCAGACGGATCTCAATCCAATAAGAGCTACATTTGGAATGTGATTCAGAGGCAGAATGTGCAGCCGTCACCATTGCAACAACTGCATGATGACAACATTAATTGGACTCTTTAAATATTGTTGTCAAATCTTGTTACAAATAATTTAAGCTGTTGGTGGAGGGACGGGTCAAGTAATGTGTTTAAAGACATGCCTCTCCTGGAAAAACTAACCCCCAACCATAAGTGCAGCCACTTACAATGCACAATTCTTGCTCTCTCTTTTTTAACCTCTGCATTTAATTCCTGCTCTAGTTTGTGTACTAATCTATCTTATTCTTGAAATTTGGCATAATACTTAAAATACTGTTGGCTCCTTTAACACACTGCTTGTGATGTTTTTCTTTCATTTGTTTCTGCTAAGATCCGCAAAGTGTCTATTGAATAAATAAATGTGTGTAAGTAGTTTAATATGGGTGACAATATAAAAGGAGGACAAAATAGGTTGATTATTTCTTTTTATTGGACACACAGGAAAACTCAAAATCATCTTGCTTATAAGTGTGTTGTCTTCTTTATTCTTCATCCTTACTCTGCAAAAAAAAGTATGAATAAACTATAGTTCCCTTTCGAAAGGGAACTCGCGCTGCGTCAGCTTGACGCTACGGGGAACGCCTCCAGCGTGACTGGTGCCTGAAATCACATTGAATCACGTCAATCCTATTGACCGGCGACAGCCTATGATGTCATCAAGGTGCGACCAGGAAGTATATAAGGGCGCCTTGCCAACATGACAGTATCTCTTCGTCTTCAGGGACTGTTTTGCCTGTCTTCACGTGAAACGTCTACAAGAAGGATAACAATGAAGTGTGCTGAGGCCACTTCTGCAGAAGTGTGTTTTGAATGTGTAGCTTGCGCTTTGGATACACACACACTTTGTGTTTACTGTCTGGGAGAAGAGCATGCAACTCGGCTGGACCTCTTCTCGAGGGGAGAGGTTTCAGCATCTGGGAAAGACCACGCTCAAGCTGAGGCTGAGCGGCGTCTGAAATGCGCTTCCCAGATGGATCTGGCTCGTCGCTTGGAGACAGTTATGGTTCTTGAGGACGATCCAGATCGCGAGAGGCTCGAGCAGAGGTTGGGTGAGTCAGTTAAAAATTGCTGAAGCTTTTCTTACCATCCTGTCCCATGTACGGGAGTTGCTGGAAGTCATGGAACGCGCTGCGGGTAGACTGCAGCTGCCTTTGCGGCGCGTGAGGAGAAAGGCTGAGCGTCCAAACAGTTCGGACGATCGGTTTCTCTCCGCCCATGACCTCTCAACTCCTGGGAGTCTTCCATTCCTTCCAGATCTCCATCAGCAGATCTCGAGGGGATGGAAGAAACCATACTCAGCCCCGCATCTGTCGACATCGGCGAGCTAAATGTCGCTGATGTCGAGGGACTGCCTGGCTGGGTATGTGTCGATGCCGCCCGTGGACGAGATGTTATGTTAATCTCACCTCTGGGCGGCCGGCGACACTGTGGCTCCCACCCTGCCGGTCTAAACGCCTGAATGGCAGGGCGTACATGTCAGTGGGTCGCGCTGCAGCGGCTTTGCACACCACAGCTGTGTTGCAGGCTTATCAGGCGGACCTGCGGAGGGACCTCGATCAGGGGGGATGGACCCCCTGAGGCGGCATGCATTCCGCTGAGGTCTGGGACCGCGCCCAGGCAGTCGGGTGTCCCCGGCCCGTCCCAGTTTGAGGGCTGGAGACGGGAATAGTGAGCCAGTGTCGCCTCTCGAGCGCCCCGCCGCGGAGGACTGGGGCGCAGGGGAGGCGGGACACCCGCGACAGGAAGAGGAAGGAAGCCGGGGCTGGTAACCGGAACCAGCGCAGGCAGCAGACTCCACCCCCCGAGGAGCGCGGAGATGAACGCTGCCTTTTTCCCTTCCTCTGGTTTTCCCCCGGGCGCTTTTACATCAGGCCGGTGGCCTATGATGAGCAGAAAATGTAAGATTCTGCCGGCTCGCCTGGCTAGTTTGGTGAAAGCGCCCCCCTCAGGATGGCGGGCGGATACTAGCTCGATGGCTGGGTTGGAGCACCGCGAGGAGCGATTGGTAAGTCCCCCTCTATGAGGGCGAAACATTTTCAAAACTATGTTTTTCAGGACTTTTTGACCGTCGCTCCCCTGAGGGGTTGCTTGGGGAAATTTTGGATCATCGAGGGATTTCGCAGGGCCTGCAGCTCCCCGTGAGTAAGCTAAGAACGATCTTCTTTGCAACATTATGTGGTTGTCTGTGAATGCCTCACTTTTGCTAGTAGAGTCTTGCTGCCTCTCCGTGTTATTTTTTCCCACTATGTGGGTGTTTAATTTGCGCTCTTGCCCAAGGGCTTGTAGTGTAGAGGGCTAGCTGTGTTTTCCTAGCGTAAAAGTGGGAAGTAGCTGAAGACCGGGTACGCGCTAATGCGCGAGCTGTAGTAAGATCTGCGCCCAGCTCTGCGGGGCTTTGGGAAAAGGGGTTTCGGGGCCTCAGTGTGTTATATTAGAGGTAATAATATTTCTTTCCCGAGCCCTGAGTAGATCTAGTGCGGTATGCCGCACCACTTGGCCTAGGCTTTGTCAAGGATGGGGGCGTTCCCTTTTAATGAAGGTTGTTCGCCCCTGGCCTGTCCTTTGATATGAGAACATGGCGTGGTTTATGCATCCTTGTTTCAGCCTCCTCTTGTTACAGAGTCGTCCGGCCAAGGCCCGCCCCCTTCTCTGCGTTCTGGGGTTACGAGTAACGCAGTCGGGGTGTTGCAGCAGACAGCGACTTTGCCAGTGGTCGTGGGGCGGAGTGAAGCGGCTTTCGCTGGTTTTGCGATCAGACTTTATCTGCCGTTTCCGCCTTTCAGAGCTTGGTGGCCGCCATCTTTTGGCGGCCCCCGGCCTCTTCCTGGAGGATGTTCGGCCGGTGGGTTCTATATTTTCTAAAAGAAAAGGTATTGTTTCACCCTTGCTCTATGTCTCTGCTCCACCTCCTTTAGGGCTCGGGTTGAACTGAACATCGGATAAACCTCTGTGAAGGTTCTGGTCGGATGCTCCCCTGAGGCCCGAGCATTACCAATGGCTGACGCCCTCGCACTTATGGTTGGCCGCTGCATGGAAAGTAAGACAGCCGCCCCGAGGCAGGTGACGTAAGTTGTACTCCCCTCGCTTTAGAGGGTCTTTGTTTAAGCACTTTCGCTGAGTACACTGCTGTTGGCAATGTGATTAGGTCCATGTTTGTAGGCGCTGCCCGAGAGACTGCGCCGTCCTAGGGGCCCTAGGACACGGCGATGCAAGTTGTCCCTAGCTGCCTCTGGGATGGAGCCAGCCCAGGTGCGGGCATAGGAGCCAGCTGGTTGTTAGTAGCCAGCCTCGGCAGTCTGGGCAGTTGGACTTCAGAACAGGTAGTAGGCATCAACCGGCCTCCCTGCAAGGAAGTCTCGACGCCGTGGCCCACGAGTGGGCCCTGGAGGCTCTTCTCCACTGGTGTCGACGTCAGCAGTAACCTCGTCAGCTACTCTCCTTGGGGATGAGTTCCCAGGTGTGAACTGGATTTCCAGGCTTTGTCAGCAGCAGACAGCTGCCGCCAGCCCAGGCGCAGCAGCCAGCCTTCTTAAGGCCGCCCTGAGGGGTAGGCTCCCGGTTTGGTTTACCTTTACTCAGATGGTAGGCCCGATTGGCCTCCCTGAGGGCCTGCTGTGGTCAGCAAGCGCTGCCTGGTCTCCCCCGAGGGGGCACGACTGGCATTGAGTCCCTCGATGGCTGGTATAAGCTGCTAGTAGGCGCTGTATGGCTAGCACGAGTGCTAGTAGGTAGTAGGCCTCAACCGGCCTCCCCTAATGCAGCCGCTGGGGCGGTGACCATGAAGTGCCATGAGTAGCACATTCTGGCTTGGGCGGCTCGCTCTGCTATCAGGTGGAGGCATTGCGCCTCCCTGGAATCGTTCCCCGGTCCCCAGGTTTGGTAACGGATCGTAGCATGGGATGCTATCAGGAAAAGCTGCACGGGGCTTCCCGGTGGGATTCGCTTGGAGTAGTAGGCCCCACGTGGCCTCCTCTGAGGGCACGCTCCTGTCTCGTGGTCTCTGGATAGGTCCAGTCACTGAGCAGAGGGCTGTGATGGAGAAATGCCCGGCATTGTTGCAGGTGGTAGGCCCGTTAGGCCTCCCTGATGATGCGAGTCCCTATCTTCCCTGCTACCTCGAAGGCTAGCACGACTGCGATCAGGTTTCAGGCCCGTTTGGCCTTCCTGAGGGCGGGCTCCGCTGTTGGACACGCGAGCAGTCGGCAAGGGTTACCAGGTGGAGGCTCCTCTCGGCCTCCATGGGGAACGAGTTCCCCTGGCGGGAACGCACAACTGGCTTTACGCTGACAGCTAGTGGTCACCCGCTATCAGGCGCCGGTCTCTGGCCGTTCGCGAGACCTGGAGGCGGTGTTCTTACCCTAGCACGACGAGACGTTACTGCTGCTATGCGGTCCCCACGGGAGGGGACTTTCATAGTTTGCCTACTGCATGGCTACCTACCAGGCAGGCTTATGAGCTCCTCTCGAATGAGGGTCTACTATGAGCTTACGGCCGCTTGGCGCTGGTTAAGGGTTGTAGGCCCCTCGCGAGGCCTCCCAATTAGATCAGCTTTTAGGCCAGTCTGGCCTCCTGAGTGTTTCTACTTGATAATAACTCAGTAGATCCTAGGATCGAGCAGATTAACTCCCCTCGCTGGCAAGGGTCGAAAGCGCTATGCTGAGTACTGCTCTCCAGGATGCCCGTCTCTGAGATCCGGCTCGAGGAGGACACTGCCATTCTGCAGTCCCTTGGACTGGATGCCTCTTCAGGAGGCGAGTATCCAGAGGCTCTGTTCTCGAACAGACAAGGATGGCCCGGCCGAAGTGCCCGTTGAAAAAGGCACCAAGCTAGGCCGCCTTGGCGGCGTTAGTGGCTGGCTGGGGCGCCCTAGGGCCCCCTAGCCACATTCCCTTAAAGGAGCCCCCTTCCTTTGAATGGGTTGGATCCAGGCCTTTGAGCGGCCTGAATAGGACCTCGTGCAGCCGCACTAAGGTTCCTGACGAGGCTTATAGCTCGGGCTATGACCGTAGGGAATGCTGTCACTGACAGCCTTGTGTGACCAGAGGGGGAGTGGTTCAGGCATTTCATTTGAATTTGCTTGTCCTGACAGTTGTCACTGCCTGTGGGCATGCACTCCCCTCGGCATGGCGGCGTTGGTATTTCGTTCCCCGTAGCGTCAAGCTGACGCAGCGCGAGTTCCCTTTCGAAAGGGAACGTCTCCGGTTACGTATGTAACCTAGGTTCCCTGAGAACAGGGAACGAGACGCTGCGTCGCTTTGCCATGCCTCAGGGCCTGCCTGCCAAACAGTCCCTTCAGACGATGAGATACTGTCATGTTGGCAAGGCGCCCTTATATACTTCCTGGTCGCACCTTGATGACATCATAGGCTGTCGCCGGTCAATAGGATTGACGTGATTCAATGTGATTTCAGGCACCAGTCACGCTGGAGGCGTTCCCCGTAGCGTCAAGCTGACGCAGCGTCTCGTTCCCTGTTCTCAGGGAACCTAGGTTACATACGTAACCGGAGACGTTTTACAGCAAGCAGCTGTATATCATCAATGCTTTTACAGCTGTGTGTATGATACCTTCCCGACATCACGGCTCTTGGCCCTCAGCTTGTTGACCTGGGACTCTGCGATGTCAGCGCGCTCCTGAGCCTCCTCCAGCTCATGCTGCACCTTCCTGTACCTGGACAGGTGAGTGTTGGCCTGCTCCTCCTGTTACGATTACACAAGATATCCAACCCATTTCATTGCAGTGCATTCATAGCGCTGGACGTTTTTGTCAATCAGGCACGTGCAGAGGGGGGGGGCTTTGGGTGCTCGAGCCCCTGCCCTTTTTCAAAATGAATCAAAAGTTCCCCTCTCGAACAAATATCAATGTTAATATCGTGGTAAATAAAATGAAAAAAATGTGATTATTATAACATGACAATGTATACAATAGTAATGAACGGCTCAAAAGTCGGACAATTTCTGTTGAGGGGTTGCCATATTGTGTTGCTATGGGTTGCGTGCGTTTTGATTGACAGCTGATTTTCCACTGTTCGGAAACGGCTCTCGAGCCAAATATGGTCCCTTCAGAGAGTGTGTGGCCTTACGGGAAAAAAGTAAACCAATATTTTTTTTTCATCCATAATCAGAGCTAATGTGTTGATTTAATTACAAATCTATATTATATATTTTAAAGTATTACACAATTCACCAATGCCCGTTTGTCATGTACACCAACCAATCGTGATCTAGCAAAGCAAGTTCAAATTCCATTGGGCGATGTGAAGTGGAGCGGTAATTTTCTGTTCTTATTCATAAATCGGTTGAAAATTACATGGACAGACGAACCAATGTTTGTGGAACGATTTCCTGCAGTTTGTCTCATTTTATAAATTGCATCACTGACAAAATGGATGTTAACTGACAACAAACAAATCACTGCGCAAAACCATGCAGCAGCAAAAGTAGTGTTAAATTCACTTGTATTTATGTATATTGACACATCGTTTACTATTTAATGAAACTATCAAAGTTAACAAAACCCAAGTGCCACCGGCACCTACATGCCTATTATGTGAAGTGTAGGCTGGCGAAATGGTTACGTGAAAGGACTTTATTATATGACCATTTTTGATTATTATGCAGCATTATGAAAGAAGTCTCTTATGTTCATCAAGCCTGCATTTATTTGATAAAAAACAGCAATATTGTGAAATATTATTAAAATAATGGTTTTCTATTTTAAAATAATTTAAAAAATAATTTATTCCTGTGATCACAGCTGGATTTTCAGCATCATTACTCCACTCTTCAATGTCACATGATCATTCAGAAATCATTCTAATATGAGGATTTAATGTCAATGATGGAAACTGTGATACTCTTTTCAAGATTCTTTGATTAATAAAAAGTTAAAAAGAACATAATGTAATATTTCACAATATTAGGCTGCTGTTTTTTCTGTATTTTTGATTAAATAAATGTAGGCTTGATGAGAATAGGGATAAATATATATATATATATATATATATATATATATATATATATATATATATATATATATATATATATATATATATATATATACATATACATATACATATAAATATATTGCCCCTTTTTTACATTTGAGCCCCTTCCCCTGAATAACTCTCTGCACGGCCCTGTTGTCAATGCTAAAACTTCATGCTCAAGACATTTGATATTGGACTTACAGCTTCTTCAGCCTGGCGCTTGTAGGCCTTCACTTTCAGCTGCAGCTTGTCTACCAGATCCTGCAGTCGGGTCACGTTCTTCTTGTCTTCCTCAGTCTTTGTGTTTAAATTTAGGTTATGGTCTTAGTTAAACTGTATATTGTAAAGGTGAAACATTTCAAATTCCTGGGTAGTTTTACCTGGTAGGTAAGCTCCTTCACTCTCCTCTCGTATTTGCGCACTCCTTTCACCGCGTCTGCACCACGTCTCTGCTCGCCTTCAACTTCAGACTCTAACTCACGCACCTTCAGTAGAGAGTTATTGTTTCGCCTGTCAAATCTCTACTATGACCAGTACACCTAATAATGTGAACACTCAAATTTACCCTGGACTCCAGTTTCTGGAGCTGTTTCTTTCCACCCTTCATGGCCAGACTCTCAGCCTCATCCAGACGGTGCTGCAGGTCTTTGACAGTCACCTCCAAGTTCTTCTTCATCCTCTCCAGATGAGAACTGGTGTCCTGCTCCTTCTTCAGCTCCTCTGCCATCATGGCAGCCTGAAATATAAGTCAATTAAAATTAACCAACCAATAGAGAAATAACTTCCATGAAGGTTCCCTTTGTTGCAGCATCAAGGCTTGAGGCCAGCGTGAAAGACCCTCAAGACAGTTACTACTTATACTTTTATTTGTGTACAATCACAATAAAAACAAAATGATGTACTTTTTGCAAAATAAAGAAAGCAAACATGATGCGTGATCTGCCACCTCCCTCTCAATGAAGTCCATTGATACTCTTCAGAAAATGAACTGTAACTTAGTGAATATTTGTCACACAAACATGAGACATATATTTAAAGAAACATTGAAATGTCAGGTTTTAAATAATGTAAATCAAATCAAAAAACAATATTCTCTGTTTATGTAATCTGTTTGAAAAGAGACAGATGTCAGTAGTTCGAGAGCGCCTCATTATCTGCCAATGCGGCCACGAGTTGGTTTCATTTCAAGGAACAACGGATCCAGCCGAGGATTGTGATGGGTAAGTTTATTCTTAAGTTCTTTATTTTAATCGCAATATAGTCTGTGAATTTTAAACTGCAAAATGACTGTTTAAATATGAATTCTGCATGTTCTCTGTGTAAATGAATGCCGTTTATGCGCAGTTTCGTTCACTACACATACTTATATATATATATATATATATATATATATATATATACATATATTGTTATACTGAGATGAGTGAAATCGACTGAAATATGGAATTAATACTGAAATAAAATGTCTTCGCAACGTAAACTGCAGATTAACATTTATAGGCTCTATAACATAACAAATACACTGAATAAAATGTCATAGACGTAAGACTGTTTAGACAATAATTATTTGGCCTGTATTGGACAGATTATGAAGTGTTTACTGTAAAATAGCCTTAAGCTTTTGTTCACAAATTTCTGCTCAGATGCTATAAATACAGTACCAGTCAAAAGTTTGGACACATTACTATTTTAATTCATGTTTTTGAAATGAGTCTCTTATGCTCATCAAGCATGCATTTATTTTATCAAAAATACAGAAAAAGTACATTTAAAACAATGGGTTTTCTATTTTAATATAGGCTATGGTAAAATATTTTATTTCTGTGATGCAAAGCTGAATTTTAATTTGCCATTACTTAATTTATTCATCCTAGAATCCTGAACAAAGTTTCACAGGTTCTAAAAAATAAAATAAAAATAAGCAGCACAGCATTTTCCAACACTTATAATAAATCTGCATATAATGATTTCTGAAGGATCATGTGACACTGGAGACTGGCTAATTAGTAATGGCTGATGAAAATTCTGTTTAACTACATTTTATTTTAAAGTATATTAAAATAGAAAATAGAAAAAAAAACATTTGAAATTTTAATATTTCAAAATATAAAATGTTTCTGTATTTTTGATCAAATAAATGCAGGCTTTATGAGCAAGAGACTTCTTTCAAAACAAAAACAGTAATGTGTCCAATCTTTTGACTGGTACTGTATATAATTTAAAACATAAAAGGCCTATACAGAATTTTGTTCACATGCTTTGCAATAATAAATGCATGCATGCGATCACAAAAAACATGTTTTCTGTTAAGAGTGGACATTATATTACATTATATTATTATTATATTACATCAGTATCCTCACAGTGTTTTTTTATTTCACAGATTTGAGAATCACATTGGCAGTCTCTACTGGCCCACATAGGACATTCTGCATGAAGGGGAGCTCACTGACTGGAAACAGAGTTTTTTCCCTTCTCGTGCATAGAAACACCAAAAACCTGGGGAATGCCAGGTATGTGATATTTCTTTGAACAGGATTTATTTCCAGGTATAACTGTGTACTCAAAATGTGCCTTTGGCTCTCAATTTATATTGTTAACTATATTCTAAATTAACTACAAAAAATATATTTATTTTGTCCTGTTTTGTCCTCATATTCTTTCTTATAGTTCCCTCTCACATACCTGACTCAAAGGCTCATTCATTATGCGGCTCATTATGCGGTTCTTTGCATTCTCAGGTGGGAAACACAGCATTATTCATGATCATTCACACCCCACGTATATTGTCTTTGTAAACAAAATTGAAATCAATATATTGTTTTATCTGAATGACTAGACACAATGATTTTTACATAATTTTGAAGCAAAAACTGCAGGCAACAACATCCAGTAGTCAAAAATCTTGTGGACACATACAGTATTTACTATGTGTTTACTATGTGGCCTTATTTCAGGGACTTTTCTCCCCAATAACCACAAATAAACGTTATTCTCTCAAAAATACAAGCATGTACATACATGTTGCTCACATATTAGGGTAGCCCAGTTTGTTCTGAATACAGTGTAATGACACTGTATTGCCATTCATATGTTTATAAGCAACTGAAAAATTGACAAATGTCAGAGCATGTCAAAACTTCAGACGCCTAGGGGTTAAATTAGAGTAGAGAAGCAGAATGTCAACACTCACATCAGTGATGGCCTTCTTGGCCTTCTCCTCTGCATTTCTGGCCTCCTGGACTGACTCTTCCACCTCACCTTGAACTTGGACCAGATCAGCCTCAAGCTTCTTCTTGGTGTTAATAAGACTTGTATTCTGTGGGATGTAAGCAGTTAGTTTAGTGTACATTTAAATGAAAGTTTGTTGCGTGTCCTGAATTTGTTAGAAGTATGAAGTGATTGTTTGTACTTGTGAGTGCAGCAGTCCCACACGCTCGCTGGCATCAACCAGCTCTTGCTCCGCCACTTTGCGGCCTCTCTCTGTTTGCTCCAGTGCAGCTCTCAGCTCCTCAATCTCTGCTTGCATCAGGTTATTCCTGCGCTCCACCATGGCCACCTGCTCCTTCATGTCCTCCTGTCCTCTGAGAGCGTCATCAAGGTGAAGTTGGGCATCCTGTGGCAACATTCTTTCTTTGTTAGCTCTCTTGCTTTGGTTAATTCATGTATCATATTCATTTTGTCAAACATTCAGTATTTATTGCAGTTCCACGTTCTACAGAAAGATACCTTGAGTTGGCCTTGGACGTTCCTGAGCTGTTTCTGGGCCTCGGCAGCCTGGCGGTTGGCATGACTCAGCTGGACCTCCATCTCATTCAGATCTCCCTCCATCTTCTTTTTGACTCTCAGGGCATCATTTCTGCTCCTGACCTCAGCGTCCAGAGTGCTCTGCATGGAATCGATCACTCTTTGGCTGTTCCTCTTGATCTGTTCCATCTCCTCATCCTTCTCAGAAAGCTTCCTGTCAATCTCGCTCTTCACCTGGTTCAGCTCCAGCTGCACACGAAGAATCTTGGACTCTTCATGTTCCAGGGTGCCCTACAAGGACAAAAGGAAACAATTGACTTACATTTTAAATTTGACACAAGCACTTTTATGATGATATATATAGCAGAAATTAAGTTTTTCATTCAAAAGTTTAGACATTCAATGTTTTAATATTATTTAAAGAAATGGTTTCATAATGTTAGCATCATAGGAATGGCACCTCAGCTTCTTCAAGTGCAGTCTGGATCTCTGTTTTCTCAGACTCCACTGTCTTCTTGGCTTTCTCTAACTCATGAATGCTCTTTCCAGTCTCTCCAAGCTGCTCACTGAGGTCCGAAATCTCCTCTAAAAGGGTTTAAAAATCATAAGTGTGAGATTTTCTGTTATATTGCATCTCTTTTTTTAGTCCATGGTGTAAAAGTTGCATTACGTTGCAGATTCTTGTTCTCCCTCTTCAGGGTCTCGAGTTGGTCAAGAGCTTCCTCATAGGAGTTCTTCATTTTGAAAAGCTCCGTGCTGAGAGAACGAGCTTCTTTCTGAGCACCTTCTAGTTCAGCCTGACATTCCTCATACTTCTGTTTCCACTCTGCTAGCACCTGATAATGAGAGAAATGTAGTCATTGTTAATTGGTCCATAATAAAGTCCAGAATTCAAAGTTTACATTTTTAGGTTCATGAGTTCACACTTACTTATAATTTATGGAGAGTAAATTTAAATGCGTATTTGGTGTGCTGTGTGGGGGAGGGCTTCAAGCTCGGAATTCGGTCCGAACCCAGAGAACCCCCATGTATGTAAGTGGTTAAAAGTGTGGAGAAGGGGTGGTGGAGGGATGCTGATAGATTGTCAATGAACGGAGGTAAGACTGCTGCGTATATATACCTCTTATTGTTGATTAGCTGAGTGCTCTCCACTTGTGTCAATTATCTGAACGTGCTTTTCCCGAACCTTGTTAATAAAACATCAGTATCCATGTTTTTCTTACCTTGTCAAAGTTTCTCTGCTTCTTGTCAAGGTTGGCTGCCAATGCATTTGCCCTCTCCACATCAATCATGAGATCCTCTACTTCACCCTGCAGTCTCTGTTTGGTCTTTTCCAGAGAGGCACACTTTGAGTTCACCGCCTCAATGGATTCTTCAGCATCCTGCAGACGCTGGGCCAGCTTTTTCCTGAGGAAAATGAAATGAAATTATACAATTTTGCTAATATTTGTCATGTTAAATGTAGGGAAATTAAGACTTTTTCCATTGATGTATTTACTTGGATTCCTCAAGCTCCTCAGTGCGCTGGATGGCATCAGTCTCATATTTGGTTCTCCACTGAGCCACTTCACAGTTGGCCTTAGACATCCCACGCTGGAGTTCAGCTTTGGCTTCCTGCTCTTCCTCATACTGCTCTCTTAGCAAATCACAGTCATGGCGGGCAGACTGAACCGCATGGGCCAGAGCGTTCTTGGCCTAAAATTAAATGTTATGATGTTTTGTGCAGTTTATGGGCATGGTTTTCTTGAAATTCATTGGTGGAGTTACACTCACCTAAACGATTATTAGGAACACCATACTAATACTGTGTTTGACCCCCTTTCGCCTTCAGAACTGCCTTAATTCTACGTGGCATTGATTCAACAAGGTGCTGAAAGCATTCTTTAGAAATGTTGGCCCATATTGATAGGAGAGCATCTTGCAGTTGATGGAGATTTGTGGGATGCACATCCAGGGCACGAAGCTCCCGTTCCACCACATCCCAAAGATGCTCTATTGGGTTGAGATCTGGTGACTGTGGCGGCCATTTTAGTCCAGTGAACTCATTGGCATGTCCAAGAAACCAATTTGAAATGATTCTAGCTTTGTGACATGGTGCATTATCCTGCTGGAAGTAGCCATCAGAGGATGGGGACATGGTGCTCATAAAGGGATGGACATGGTCAGAAACAATGCTCAGGTAGGCCGTGGCATTTAAACGATGCCCAATTGGCACTAAGGGGCCTAAAGTGTGCCAAGAAAACATCCCCCACACCATTACACCACCACCAGCAGCCTGCACAGTGATAACAAGGCATGATGGATCCATGTTCCCATTCTGTTTACGCCAAATTCTGACTCTACTATCTGAATGTCTCAACAGAAATCGAGACTCATCAGACCAGGCAACATTTTTCCAGTCTTCAACTGTCCAATTTTGGTTAGCTCGTGCAAATTGTAGCCTCTTTTTCCTATTTGTAGTGGAGATGAGTGGTACCCGTCGGGGCCTTCTGCTGTTGTAGCCCATTCGCCTCAAGTTTGTGCATGTTGTGGCTTCACAAATGCTTTGTTGCATACCTCGGTTGTAACGAGTGGTTATTTCAGTCAAAGTTGCTCTTCTATCAGCTTGAATCAGTCGGCCCATTCTCCTCTGACCTCAAGCATCAACAAGGCATTTTCTCCCACAGGACTGCCGCATACTGGATGTTTTTCCCTTTTCACACCATTCTTTGTAAACCCTAGAAATGGTTGTGCGTGAAAATCCCAGTAACTGAGCAGATTGTGAAATACTCAGACCGGCCCGTCTGGCACCAACAACCATGCCACGCTCAAAATTGCTTAAATCACCTTTCTTTCCCGTTCTGACATTCAGTTTGGAGTTTAGGAGATTGTCTTGACCAGGACCACACCCATAAATGCATTGAAGCAACTGCCATGTGATTGGTTGATTAGATAATTGCATTAATGAGAAATTGAAAAGGTGTTCCTAATAACACTTTAAGTGAGTATATATGTTTACAGTTGAGGGTGGTTATTTACCTTCATTTCTTCTTCAACAAGTCTTTTGAGTTCCTCAATTTGCTGAATGTAAGCCTGTTTTCCTCTGGTCAGCTGAGAAATAAGAGCATCTTTCTCTTCCAGTTGGCGACTAAATTCACCTAACAGATCAGAAGTCCTTTAGTCATGCATAATTATTAATGTAAACGTACCTATTACCATACAATACTCACCATTTTCAGTCTGAAGTCTTGCTTTTTGTGCATTAATATCATTCAGTTGACGCATATTCTCATCATTCTTGGCTTTGATTTCACTTAGTTGATCCTCGAGTGTACGACACATCTTTTCTAAATTACCCTATTGAAATGCAAGATTAAGCGTAGGTGTTTTAATGTGCATTTTATTCTTTAATTTGTGTTGCATGTGCTTTTACCTTTGCTTTAGCCACAGCCTCCATGTTGCTTGTCAAGTCATCAATCTCCATCTTGTATTCACTCTTCTCCTTCTCCAGCTTCTGCTTGACTCGCTGGAGGTTGTCGATCTGTTCTCCGAGCTCAGCCACACTATCTGCCTGCTTCTTTCGCAGAGCTGCGGCTGTAGCTTCATGCTGCAAGGTGGACTCTTCCAGATCACGACGCAACTTCTGGAATTCGGCTTCACGCTTCTTGTTCATCTCAATCTGGGCAGAAGTGGCACCACCAGCTTCCTCAAGCCTCTCACTGATCTCCTCCAGTTCCCTGGAGAGATCAGCTCTCTGCTTCTCCACTTTAGCACGAGCAGCTCGCTCAGCCTCGATTTCCTCTTCCAGCTCCTCAATACGGGCCTAAAGAAAGAAAGAAAGTTGAATTACCCAGTAATTATTGGTAATGTGGGTTTTCCCCAGCTGTGCAACTACTTGATATAATACAGAGAAAACATTAGGGTTGGTGTTACCTGAAGTTCTTTGATCTTCTTCTGAAGCTGTATTCCCAGAGACTGTTCATCCTCAATCTTGCTGAGAAGTTGACTGATCTCAAAGTCTTTCCTGTTTTTAAAGTAGTGTTTTGAAAAATGTGCACAATACTTACATATAATAAAAACAAAAATGTGTAATTTTGTTAAACTGATGTCCACTCACTTTTTGATCTTCTCGTCTGATTGCTGTTTGTCATTCTCAAGGTCCATTATGGACTCCTGGGCCAGTTTCAGATCACCCTCAAGCTTCCTCTTGGCTCTCTCAAGGTCCATACGGAGCTTCTTCTCTTGCTCCAGTGAGCCCTCAAGCTATTGTTACAGAACCCAGAGCATTTAATTCTGGCATAGAGGCACAAAATTAATTTCCCATTGATTAATGCTCTTATTGTCATGCCAAATATCTTACATCATCCACTTGCTGCTCAAGCTTTGTCTTAGATTTAGTCAGAGTGTTGACTTTGTCTTCCTCTGCCTGGAGGTCATCAAGAGTCTGCTGGTGTGCCTCTTGGAGGGCTTTTTTCTCTTTGGTCAGCTTAGCAATGCTCTCATCCTGAGAGGCCATCTCCTCCGTCAGGTTTTTAACCTAAATGGAGACATTGTTCACTGGTTTCATTCTCAAGACCCTGAACAATCAGCAGTGTGAAGAACACGTGAAAAGATTATTGACCTTATTTTCTGTGGCATGTTTCTCCTTCTCCACTTTGGCCAATGTGAGCTCCAGGTCATCAATGTCTTTCTTCAGTTCAGAGCATTCGTCCTCCAGTTTCCTCTTCTTGGCAGTCAGTTCAGCATTGATTTCCTCCTCATCCTCCAGTCTCTCGGATGTCTCTTTGAGTTTTGCCTCGAGCTGGATCTTGCTTTTGATGAGACCTTCACATCTCTCCTCAGCATCAGAGAGGTTTTCACTTTCCTGTTCATTGAGATGGATTTAGTTTAATGGCTTATGTTCATAGCTATAGCATCCATATTAGTATCAATAAGAGCTGAAATACTCACAGATGCTACTTGCAGTTGAAGGTCGTTTTTCTCCTGAATAATTGACACCATTTTCTCCTCAAGCTCTTTCTTTTTAGCTAATGCCTTTGTTAGATCCTCCTTCATTTTCTCATAGTTCTCCTTCATGGCTGCCATTTCTTTCTCGGTCTCTGCACTCTTTAGAAGAGGCTTGATCTTGAAGTAGAGCTTCATCCATGGCCAATGTTTCACATTCATGAATGAGCGGATGTTGTATTGGATGGAATAAACTGCTTCTCTGTGTAAATTTCAATCAGTAAATTAATCATTATCAATCTTTCATAACAAACAGTTATGTTCCAAACAAAAACGTTTTGTAAGTTCATTCATACCTCCTCTCCATCATTTTGACAAACTCTTTCCTCATGAGAAATCCACGGCACAAAGCCTGAGTCATGGTAACCAGCGCTGCTAGTTTCTCATCTCTCATCTCCTCAAGAGTACCCAAGAGACCAGCTTTGAAGAACACCTACAAGAACATTTGGAAGATATAAGTGGTATAAAAGCAGAGGGGTCCATCCCCTTCAGCTAGATGTAACCATAAGATATGTGTTGTGCATCTCACCTTGGTGTGCCCAAACATGTATTGTGTGTGGTCAACATCAATAGAGCCCAAGAGTTTCTCTGAAGCCTTTTTGTTGTCAATGAACTGTCCCTCAGGGATGACGCTAGCATTTAATACTTTGTATCTAGTCAACAATCAGGAAAGACTTATGTTCTTGTGGAGCCACAAAAACAGTAAACACATAAGATGGTAAGATGGTATGGACTGGGTTTTATTTTGGGCTTTTTAAATGTTTACATTTTCTGATTGTATATTGTTTTATTGTTTTGATTGCACTTTTTAAAGCAATTTTATCTCTGAAAAGCTCTCTATAAATAAACTTTACTTAATTATTTAGACTAGTTGGTGTATTATGTCTCATTTAGAGGGTTGCAAAAAGGAGTCTTTACCTCTGCTTGAAGTCACCATAGAGGATTCTGCTGGGGAAACCCTTCCTGCAGATTCTGATGCCCTCCAGCACACCATTACACCTGAGCTGGTGGATAACCAGGAAGTTCTCCATCAGACCTGCAATGAAAATGTCCATAAGGTTCCAGATGTATTTTAAGTGTTAACTGTGATGCACTTGAGTCTTCAGGGATTAAGTTTACCTGGAGTCTTGGACTCATTAGGAATCAAGCAGCGCACAAAGTGAGGGTGAGTGCTCCTCAGGTTCGTCATCAGCTTTCCCAAGTTCTCCTGTGGAAATGTTTGTCATTAGTCTAATCTTTAATGGTGTAAAAGTTCACCTCCTTCATTAAAAGAGAGAATCTGTTTTACCCTAAAAAGTGCAGAGACAGTCTGGAAGGAACCACCCTTCTTCTTGCCAGCTTTCTTTCCGCCTCCGTCAGCTGTTTATGTCAAGACAACTGTTGTTACTGATATAATATAAATCACTTTTTAATAAAATTTCCCATTTTGGATAGATGGTCATAAAAGTAGTATCACATTATGAAATTATGAAGAATAAGAGGTGTGTCTCAGTCTTCAGTTCTTCATATCTAAAATTCAAGAAATGCAGATGGTCGTACCTTCAGCACCTGCATGAGCGGCATACAGGAAGGCCAGCACTTTGAGCGATGACTTTTGGTAGAGTTGCACGACAGAGTCGTTCAGTGGATCCTTGTTCTTGTCCAACCAGCCATTAATGTTGTAGTCCACAGTGCCGGCGTAGTGCACCAGAGAGAAGTGGGCCTCTGCCTTACCTTTGGCAGGCTTGGGCTTCTGGAAAGCTGGACATTTGCCCAGATGCTGATCATGCAGCTTGTTTTTGAAGCTTGTGTCTGTAGCCTTGGGGAACATGCACTCCTCTTCAAGGATGGAGAAGATGCCCATTGGCTGGTGAAGAAATATTCAAGCTCAAGTACAGGCACAATATGAATAATCATTTTAATTTTCTGAATGTCTCTTACCTTCTCAATGAGCTCAATGCAGGCAGCCAAGTCCATACCAAAGTCAATGAACTCCCATTCAATGCCTTCTTTCTTGTACTCCTCTTGCTCCAGAACAAACATGTGGTGATTGAAGAACTGTTGCAGTTTCTCATTTGTGAAGTTGATGCAAAGCTGCTCCAAGCTGTTGAACTGATAATTAAACAGAGGCAAGTTCTTACGGTTGTCTGTTATCTTTTATATCCTGATTGTAACAGAGACTTTGATAGCTGATGCTCACATCAAAGATCTCAAATCCAGCGATGTCCAGCACACCAATGAAGAACTGTCTAGGCTGCTTTGTGTCCAACATCTCATTGATACGGATAACCATCCACAAGAACATTTTCTCATAGACAGACTTGCAGAGCGCAGAGACTGCGTTGTTCACCTGAAAAATTCAAAGGTCAATGTAGATCATATCATTACACTTTTACTTCTCAAGATGACTATGAATGTCTCCGAGACATTTCTAACTTTATTCGAGGAGATAAGTGATCACCTGTGGTACTGTCTGGCCTTTGGTCACCATCTCGTTTCCGACCTTGACTCTGGGGTAACACAGAGCTTTCAGCATGTCAGCGGAGTTGAGGCCCATGAGGTAGGCGATTTTATCGGCCACTGAGGAAGAACAGTTTTACACATTATTGTCACTAAAGAAGTGAACGTTTACATGTTAATAGTATGGGCTAATAGTACATCTTACCCTCGGTGCCATCAGGCTCGGCCTGCTCCTCTCTCTGCTTCTGTTTGAACTTCATGCTCCCATGATGCATCACAGAACCTGTCAGCTTGAAGATGCTCATTTTCTCATCAGCAGTGAAGCCCAGAATGTCAATGGCAGTCTGTTCATACAATGACCAAATGAATCACACATTATTGAGTCAAGGAGAAGGGTATCTTATATTGTATGCCTTGTACTTTTCAGTTACTACTACTGATAATAATGTAGTCCACATACATCTGTGGCGATGAACTCCTCCACATCATTGATACTCTTGACAGTGATTTCACCCTGGCTGATCATTGGATAGTCGTAAGGGTTGGTGGTGATGAGCAGGGCCTCTGTATGAAAGTCATGTTTACATTTATTTAGTTTTGTTGATTTGGTATAAAACAACACTAAAATGGAAGTAAATAAAAAAAAGAATAATAACATCTAAAATGTTCATACCAACAAGCTCCGGCTTGTGTCCGGTCATTAGCTGGTAGAAGATGTGGTAGCTCCTCTCAGCAGACAGCTGGAATGTTACTCTTGACTTTTCCAGCAGATCTTTGAAAAAAAAATAATTGACAAAAATTGAGAAAAACGACATTGTCTTTAGTTGATTAACCAACATGTTAGCTTCCAAATAAAATGTTTGGTTTAAAACAATATTGACTCACAAGTTTCAATATCGGCTGAGGACAGTTTTCCAGTGGTGCCAAAGTGAATCCTGATGAATTTACCCTAAGCAGATTGAAATCATTTACCAAAGGTCAACTCTTTGGCAGCTTTGAAGTTATGACTGAAGTTTTATAATGTTATAATGATTCATTAGTTTAACTTACAAAACGAGAGGAGTTGTCATTCCTCACAGTCTTTGCATTACCATAAGCCTCCAGCAGAGGGTTGGCTGCAATGATTTGATCCTCTAGCGACCCCTATATGTAATTGTAGGTTAATGGATAGTCATTAGGTAAAATGCAAATACTGTAATCAACAACAACATCTTGAAGAGATATTCACTAACCTGCATTTTTCCAGCGACAGGTTCTGCCTTCTTTGCTCCAGACATTGCACCAACGGTTGCAAAGTACTGAATGACACGTTTTGTGTTCACAGTCTTTCCTGCACCAGATTCTCCACTGGAAGTTCACAATAGATCATTATTTAGTCATACATCATCAATGGATTACATTATAATCGGAAAGCTTCAGGTTATTTCAGAAGAAGAATATTTACTCACGTAATCAGGACAGACTGGTTCTCACGATCTGAAATTAAACCATGAAATGTTAAGAGGGTTTCCAAATATAGGTAGTTTTTTATTTATAGTATATTAACTTGAAGGCATAAAGTGTTATAACGTATGTTTAGTTAATGTATCATTCATTTTTTATTGTTCTTGCATTAATATATTAATAGGCTATATGCTAACGGTAACATTTTATTCGAATTCATTCTTATAGAAGAGATTTGGTAACATTTATTATGCAACAATGCAAAGTAATGGTCATTATGAAGCACTTACTAAATGAATGCCTTCTTCAACCTTACATCTCATTTGCATCAGCTGAAAAACCTCAGCCAGGTATGGTTTACTGTCTATAAAAGTGTTAACTAAAGACAACAAACATTATGAGTCTTCTAGATGACATTACCGTTTTCTCTGGAGCGGCCGTACAGCCGAATCAAATTCTGTTGCATTATTTTCCTGTTTAACACTGAAGCTTTGAAACAATCTGCATTGTAAAAAGCTATATAAATTAAGTTGACTTGACTTGACTTCTTTATTGATGAACATATTATTCAAGTCACCTTCATTTATATAGTGCATATTACATATTTATAATGGAAGAGAGATTGTTTTGGCTGTACAGTGGCTCTATAAGAAAGTCCTTGTCCAGTTTAAGTTAGTTCACTGTTGATTCATTTCTGTTGTAAATATCATTAGTTATTAATTGAATTAAATGTTTTGTTTGTTGAGGCACTTCTGGAATCCACTTACCAGTGAGCATGAACTGGTAGGCGTTGTCAGAGATGGAGAAGATGTGAGGCGGGGCTTCAATCCTCTTTTTGCCTCTGTATCCGTTCACAACGACTGTATCGTACACTGGGAGCCACTTGTAGGGATTGACAGTGACGCAGAACAAGCCAGAGTAGGTCTGAAACGGAGATAGATAGTCCAGGTTTACAATGCTGCCGCCCCATCCCAGGAATAAAATATGATTTGCTGAGACTTACGTAGATCATCCATGCTGCGTAACGCTCTTTGAGGTTATACAGCACAGTAGGCTCATTGAGGTGGGTCATCATGGCCATGTCCTCAATTTTGTCATACTTGGGAGGATTCATGGGGAAGATTTCATCTTCTTTTACCGTGACTGTCTGTAATGAACAGTAGTCAGTGATCAAGAAAGACTTTCATACACACATATGTAAGATATTCAACCGAACATCTTTAACCTCTGTAGACTTTAGCACAGTAATATATGAAATAGTTTTTATACATGATACTTACTTTGCCACTGTGAGTTTTGACAGTAGCTTTCCCACCCTCTTTACTAACAAGAGTACCCTTCAGGTACATCTCGTCTGCATCTGTCACGAAGAAAGCCGATTTGGCCTCAAAGGGGGTGTTCTGAGCCTCTATTCTCTCTCTTTCCGGCTTCCGGAGGTAAATGGCCGCCGGGCCGAAGCACTCCATTTCACCATCTCCCATGATTGGACTTTTCTGTTAAATCATGTTAAGTTTTTTAGGTATAAATCTTCCCTTGAATTCTCATAAAATTAGTTCCAGTATAAATTATTCATTATATATATATTACATATACATTATATATATATATATTATATATTCATTATTATGTATAAACAATTTCATTAATGATGCAGTATATCATAAAGTGTCCATCCATGCTGCTCACTTTGTTGTTTTCAAGGCCAGAAATGTGCAAGTTTCTGCTGGATTCTGGATTCTGTTAGATACATTTTTAATGTCAGCCAGATGTAACAGCAGTTTCAAAAATATTAATTAATTGATCAATTAATAATAGTTGTGGCACTGCAGAGTCTTGGCTCACTTACCTTCACAATGGTTGGCAGTCTTTGGGGAGTCCAAGACTTCTCCTTTTATAAATAAGATGTTGTCCCAGAAGAGCTGCCACACTGTATTTGGTTATAATGGGCTGGGTTTTACTGCCTATATATGATTGTGTTAAAATGTTGTTATTTTTATCCTAAGATACAGTTACACACCCTATAGACTGATTGATAAGAGAAGTCCTTGAACTGTCTTTGCTTTTTCCCCCCTAGCTCTCGATATGCACAGCATCAGTGGTCCAAAAAAGTGTAAGTGTAAAAGTAGTAAGTTGTGTGGATTCTCTTTCCATTGTGAACGTCACAGAATGCAGGGTTGTACATATGAATTGCTTCATATCAATTCCTTTATAAGTCTTTGCTTTGCCAGATGCTTTTTAATAATTGTTATTTTTTAAAGGATTAACTAAATTGTACTTTTATCACATAAACAGGACAGACTGATTTTTTCTTTGTGATAAATAGCAGGAACGAGGAGGTTAAAAAGCTCAAGAATCAGTGACATTGAATCAGGTACAAAGAACTAAGTCAATTCCACTTGTCTAAAAGACAATAATTGACTAAATCTTTAAGACCAGAATAATGCAGCCATCCCAATAAAAGCTTCCACACTGTCCACACAGATGAGAATCCAAGGTCGTGTCATGATTCATAGAATTGCTTTGGCAAGACTGAATATCCTTGGCATTTGGTTAATGATTTCAGAGATCCTTCATGGTGTCAGTTAATCCCACTGGCACTTCACCAATGCTGTGGAGGAGCTGTCAGATGGGCCTGGTATACAGTTTCAAGGCATCTGCAAGTTGAGCATATTTATAAATAAGTCATATTAAACAAGTTGTTGTCCGACTAAAAAGGTCTGTGACACGAGAAGACATGCCAGTGAGGGCAATCCCAATATATAGCCTTTGCCGTGAATGTTCCCTATAATGTGTTTATTCCCAAACATTATAAGATACCTAAAGCTGTTCAGATGATTTATCTGATGAATATCAAGATATAAACATAAAAGTAAAGGTGCAGTTCAGTGCTTGTCTGGGTGACAATTGGGTTAGGGTTGTTTGGACCGCTCGGATCAGGCGTTCCTTATACGGCATACGGACGGGTGTTTAACGCTGGAGCAGCTGTGGGGGAGCGTCTGCGTGTTTCTGGTGTTCAGTTGCAGCACTTTTGCAGCTCAAGCATTTTTATTAATAAGTCATATCAAAGAAGGCAGTGTTCCTTGCATGGCTGTTGCTTTTTTCATTGCAAGAGTCTGTTGACAGAACTAGCAGATTTAAACAAACCAACAGGTCTGACATGGTTTTCCGTCTTGTAAGAGTCGTGAGGCCGGCGATGATAGTGCACTAACTTTCTAACCCTACGATTGGGAAAAATCCTGCTTTGCTAATATTTGATTGGTTGGTCTAGGTTGTTTTTAATTGAGGCCCGAGCACCGATGGTGTGAGAACCCTATTGTAATTGCTCAGTCTATTATTCTTCTCCGAAATGAATCGAATTTTTGAGGGCCTAAACATGCTCAAAACCTCCATCCATGCCAATATTCATTTAGTCATAGCACCACCTGCTGGCAACAGGAAATGACATGTTTTACACTGTGTTTACCTCCCAGAAACACATTTAAATATGCCATGAAGTACCAAACATGCTAGAAACATTAAATCATGCAACACTTGGCTAAGTGCTAATGTATACGATTTACGCCACAAAACAGGAAGTTGTTGTAACTCAGGCATACAATGTCCAATCTGTCCAAAACTTCACATATTTGATAAGAGTCCTGGCCTGAGCACATCTACATGACAATATTCAGTTACAGTCATAGCGCCACCTGCTGGCAACAGGACGTGACGTGTTTAACACTGTGATGCACTACTAGCAACATACTAAAATATGCAATTGAGTACTAAACATGCTAGAAACACTTAGCTGAGTGCTAAAGCATGCTATTATTGTCATGTAACAGGAAATTGTGGTAACTTAAGCTGCCCCAAACTTCATGTTTGTTCTGGAGTGAAGACATCTACACGCCAAAATTTAGCTATAGTCATAGCGCCACCAGCTGGTAGCAGGAAGTGTGGCAAATACAAATGACTGACGTAGTCCTCCTATTTTTATATACTTGAATGCATATTGCCCACCATGCTCTGTTTTCCTAAAGCCATCGGGTGGCGGTGCCACGGGTGTGCGGGCCCTTTCATCGCTGCTTGCGGCTTTACTTGTTGATTGTTTTTGTTGCTGTTTTTATCAGTTTCATTGTCTTTTCTCTTTACACTTGCATTCCTAACACTAGAAATTAACATGCACTTTAACATGGTTGCAGGTGAAGTGTTTAAAGGGGTTAAATGAAGATGCCATTATTTATAGCAGCCACAAGGAGCAACATTTCTGCTGTTTTCCTGTAGGACACCAAATCTGTTTTTGGCAGAAGTGAGAATCTTTTACCCAAGTGACCAGCAGGCCTTATAAGCTCCGGAAAATGTCTTGCTCGCAGCATTTGCTTGTGCAGGCCTGAGGTTAATGCACATATATAAATAGATCAAGGTTGTGGCCATGTGTCTAAAGCTGTGATATTGATGGTTTCCTCAGCTCACATCTGTTATGAGAGTCCTGAGATGCATCATTTGCTTTGTCTCTGAGGAACCGTTCTGTGTATTCCCGTCCGAAGAGAAATTCTTTACATGCTCTCCATTCCACACAGTTTATTATTAGAAGTACATTAGTAGTACAGATAGAAGAAGAAACATAGTGATATTCACACCGCTAGTTAGCATCCCTCATTTAATAGTTGACCATGCTACCCAACAATAGGCGCATGTACGCAGCGTATTATAATAATAATAATAAT
>JARQWZ010002431.1:0-20000 GCA_033150135.1 Gobio occitaniae | reverse complement strand
TTATTAAATAACTAATTTAATTAAATGGTCAATCACATCGACTCATTTTACAATCCTATAGCCCTTTATTTACTAGACTAAAAACCCTTCTCATTGTTAGATGAGGAACGTGGCGTTTAGAGCAGCGTTTGCACACCCTGTCCTGCGATCAGCTATAATCCACTGCTGTAGACGCATATTGCAGTATTCGGTAATATATATATATATATATATACATATATATATATACATACAGTAATAATATTGATTATTCAGTATCAGTAATAATATCGAATTGATCATTAATTTAAATGACAATCGATCATGGGAATTTGTGTAAATTGACATCCCTAATTAGTACTAATATGCATTGCTAATGACTTCATTTGGGCAACTTTAAAGGAGATTTTCTCAATATTTAGATTTTTTTGCACCCTCAGATTCCAGATTTTCAAATAGTTGCCAAATATTGTCTGAACAAACCATACAGCATTGGAAAGATTATTTATTCAGATTGTTAAATTGACCCTTATGACTGATTTTGTGGTCCAGGGTCCCATATTTACATGTTTTATGAAAGAGCAGTAAAGGAGCAGAAATAGTGTCGTAGTTCAGGAAATAAATTGTAGCGTGGCCACATAAGGGGAAGCTTATATTTATAGTAATATTGACTAATAACAGTGTGTGTTCTGTCATTAATTTTAACTGCTTTCCCTGTGTTCTGCATTTCGCCCTGATGTGTGTATCACGTGAGGTCTCTACACCCAAAAAGGAAATGTACTGTGTTTTGACCTATAAGGAACCGCTCCCCCCTCGAAATCGGGTCTCCCCAAACTCAGGTGATGATTATCCTAAGTATATACGAATTATATGAATTTATATTACGCATAGTTTCCTATATAATGCGTACAAAAACACATTAGTGCAAAATAAAACCAATTGAATGCAATTTCTTACACTTGATTAACTTCAAACCACTCATATCATTACAAAAAACGTGCATTTTTCAGTCCTAAACGTGAACACGGCCCGTTTCTATAGCAATCAGAGCTTCTAATGGTGTTGTGAAATATTCTGTGTCTAAGATTTTCGGTGACACAGGGCGGAGCTTACAGTATATGAATATTCATGAGTTTCCTGTTTTGTGTTAAGGCCTGTTCACACTGGGACGATTTTCGCGCGCGTTTATCGCCGCCGTTTAACGCCTCATGACTAAACAATGGGCACCAATGTGAGTGTGCACACCGACGCGTAAAACGGCAGGCGTAAAAGCGTAATAAAAAAAAAAAACGCCTCAGGATCGTTTTTTTATTCTGACGCGGCGCGTTAAAAACTGGCCGACCAATGAGATCCGCGCTTTTGTTCACGTGCCTGGAGCTGCTGAAGTGACAGTAAAACACGACTTGGTGGCGCTCAAGCACAAAATCTTGCAGAGTCTTGCCGAGCAAGACAAAAGTAGAGTAAGAAGTAGACAAAGTTGTAAGTAGACAAAGATGATGAGAAGATGCCTGCCAGTTAGCAAAAAGTGTGTGAATGGTTTTGGCCATAGACATAATATATCTGTGGTTTTGGCAAGCATGTAAATACTGTCTCTCTTCTTCTTCTGTGTGACAAGCGAGTGTCAGAAGCGTAAAGTGCCGCAGCACCACCTTGTGTACCGGGAGCGCATCTACTGAATGTGCACGTTCACTCTGCACAGTGCCACTGAAAATCGCTTGGGTGTGAACACTCAAGACGCACCGAAAAACGTCACGAAAAACGCTGGCGATAAGCGCGTGCGATATTCGTCCCGGTGTGTACAGGCCTTTAGAGTGCCACTGAAAATATTAGGGCACACTCCTCTGCTTACATAAAGGTAATTATCCTATGTTCCGCCTTTAAACGAAGTTAAGATGATATTCTAACTGTTATTTATCCACAACAGTTTATGTATATTGTGTTATGTTGTGTCGTGTTTTAACTGTGTTTGATGATAACCCAGCCAATGATTTGCCAGAGGTGTCTTTAGTATACTAAACGAGCCAATGGCGTTCAAGTATTTTTGTTATTTCTGTTTTACCTTGAGATTCCTAAGGCAAGAAAGGAAGAAGGATCTCTCATCAGGCAATAACCATGAACAAAATGGGTTTCCAGTGTGGCACATATGACAGAACCACACAGCCTACCAGATGGACGTTCTTTTGTGGTATTTGTTTACAAGGAATGTAGATTATTATATATAGTTATACACGTATGGATTATATGCAAGTATACACAAACATTTGGGCCATGGTGAATTATGCATGTGATAACCATTATAATGTATATTACAACCTTGATTCTTTTCCAAAGAAGATGACTTGTGCCAATAAATACAGGGACATGATGCATACACCAAAGCTTTGTTTTGAGCATGGCAGTGTATTTAAAATGAATACAGGTTTGTTGTAAATGTAATTTTATTATATTCAGTTGCAAAGGCTGGTATCACTGGGATCCCAACACCCTGTGTAAAGTGTGTTAGTGTGTTTAAATTAAAGTGTTTTAACTATAATAATAATAATAATGTGTTACATTTATATATTGCTTTTCTGGGTACTCAAGCGCTTTACATGGCTTTTTTTTTTTTACTAATTTTGCCATAACTTCTCATTTGTGAATAAAACTTCAAAACCGAATCAGTTGTTCTTTTTTTTTAATTAAAAATGAAACTAATCTCATGATTTAGCTACTTTTATCTTTGATTTTATAGTAAATGTATTATTTATAGTATATATAGTATTATAATGTATTTATAGTATTATTTTAGCCACTAATAAAAATTGTCATTAAAATGTAAAGATTGTAATTGTTATGGTAAGCTTGTAGAATAGGACTAAAACATTTCATTGTGAATGTACTGCAGGTTTTCCACATCACCCCTGTGTTAAATTGCATCCTCAATCACAGTGCATCATGTAGTCAAAGGGAAAAAGTTTTTTTCACTTTTTTTGTCTCCAACAATATGGTGCATTTTGTCAACTAAATGCATTGTTTTGGGGGAAAAGGGTTGGGAATGTCTCCTTATAACATGAAAAAAGTTCACAAAAGTTCAAAACATTACTGGTGTGTATCTTGATACAAAACAATGGCACTCATTTTAAGATATATCAGTGTAAGTTGCTTTCAGTTAAGGGTTAGGGTTAGCCCTAACCCTAACCCTAATCTTAAACCGGGTATGTGGAACTGGTGGTCGGTTGCATAAACTGCTTAGGCTAGTCTTAAAAGTTAGTCATCTGATTTTTTTCTTCAGGACTTACATATAGTTTGGTTTTAAAAAAAATCCTAAATCCTAAAAATGTATTCGTGTATTTTGCCTATGCATGTAATTTCATGTAATTTTATTTATTACAGTCCAAACAAGCTCAAGGAGTCCAGGAGTCTACTACAGAGGACATATCATAACATATGAATGAAATATCATTTTCAAAAATGTTTTGTTTCTCATGCTCTATACAATGTAATGATGTAAAAAATATATATTAAAAAAAAAGTTTTTTTTCAGAATATATTTAAGTAATTCAAATATTACTTAAGCTAACCATAAACTATTCACTTAAATGTATGACTAGTTGTCTAGAACAGGGGTTTTCAAACTGGGGTCCGGGGACCCTCAGGGGTCCTCCAGAAGGTTCTTAGGGGTCTCCAGAAAATTTCAGAGAATAAAAAGACAAAGCAATTATGGATAAAGTCTACTGAATATTCTAAAGGTTTCATTTGTAAATGTTTCTCTCCTTTCTTGCCGTATACATACTTTCCAGAATTGCAGTATACGTTTGCTTTGTATCTTTCTAGTGAGTTTCTCACTATTGTCCCTTTATCTTGCACTGGGGTTAGGGTTAGAGTTAGGGTTAGGGTTAGGGTTAGAGTTAGGGTTAGGGTTAGGTTAGGTTAGGTAATAGGCACATTTGCGAACTTGAGCCCCCCCCAGTTGAGCCCCCCCTGTAACTCCGCCCCCTTTGGTCCTAGGAGGGGGGAGACTTCGCCTGTATACTAATTTGACCACGCCCAGTCGATTAGGCGTGGTCCCATCCCTCTAGCTCCTCCCCTTTTTTAGTTATGGAGTTGAGCCCCCAGTTGAGCCCCCCCCCCTCTAATTCCGCCCCCTTTGGTCCTAGGGGGAGGAGACTTCGCCTGTATACTAATTTGGCCACGCCCAGTCGATTAGGCGTGGTCCCATCTCTCTAGCTCCTCCCCTTTTTGAGTTATGGAGTTGAGTCCCCAGTTGAGCCCCCCCTCTAATTCCGCCCCCTTTGGTCCTAGGTGGAGGAGACTTCGCCTGTATACTAATTTAGGGTTAGGGTTAGGGGAAATTGATCCAAGATCCGATCCCCGAAGGAGTCGGAAATGGTTATGCACTCTCCACCCAACCGCTGACCACTAAAGACGGCTACTGGACGGGGCCAGGGTCCAAACCCCACCGTACTCTGCCCCACAGTTGTATGTTTCCTTGTGTGTGATGTGTTGTAGTGTGTTCATGTACTCATTTATTTATTTATAAAACCATTTATCAATTACTTCTGTTTTTATAGGAACAGAGGGGGTATATATTAATAATGTATTTATAATTTAAGAAAAAGAAAAAAAAGGAGAAAGAAAGCCACTTGTTTTTTCCGGGGGTCACACCAAGCCCGGGGTACGGTTCAGAGGGATAATTTTGGAGCGGGCTATTATTACCCGGGTTCAAAACCCGCGGGCTAGAATTGGGTAGGGTTAGAAGAGCGAGGGGTGAGCGCCTCAGGGTTGTGTGCCAGAGGGGTGTGCTGGTTAGGTTTAGGGTTAGAGTGGTGTGTCACCTTAATAAAAAACACGTGGCTAAAAGAAGGAAAAAACATAGGCTTTGGAAAGTGGAGAAAAGGATAGAAAGATAAAAGAGGATAGATACATATAAGTTTTTACATCTCATTTAGTCCCCTGGGGTGCACAGTGTCCAAGCGTTTGATCCAGCGACTCTCGGCCCTGAGTCGCTCCTGTAAGGACCATCGTGGGTTAGCTTGAAGACACGTGACTGTTAGGGTTAGGTTAGGGGAAATTACAACATCTCCCCCCAAGCCAGCACTCGTCTGGAAAGGTTTGTAGTAGGGAGAATGAGGAGGGGCACGGGCCGACGCATGTCAGACTATACTATGTCGCCTGTGATTGGCTCCCGTCTAGGAGCAATGCCTTTTTTGGCTTATGGGCCAGGTGGGTAGCTTGTTATTTTTTTCGTTAGTTTATGAAACTTCTGTTGTTTTGCCTTTTATTTATTATAATGTCAGGTTGGATTATTCTGATGGGTAAGTTTAAGTGTGGTAGTGGGGTCGTGGCTAACCTTTACTGTTGAAAATTATTGTTCTTATTTCTTTTTTTGGTTTTTAGGAATTGCGAAGTTTCCGGTCTGAACTTGCTCTGGACCAGCGAACCAAGCCGAAGCCTGATAATCCTGATCCAGCATCGCAACTCCCCCAGAGGTGAAGTGTTTTGGTCTATGGTGAAGGTCAACTCGTGAGAGAAATCAATTTGAGAAATCCTATTTTGAAAGGACGAATCAGAAAATGTGCGACCTGTCTGGGACTCACATTTTCCAACGAACCTGTCTGGGTTCGATTCGTCTCCCCATCCCGTCTCTCTGCCAAACCCGAGGGCTAAGAGAGAGACCGGAGGGGATGAGGATCCTCAAACTGATTTGTGGGTCTTTTTTTTAAATTGTAATCTGTTTTATTCAGTTGGGTTAGTCTGACTGGTACGTCCTAGTGTGGTATTGGGGTCGTGGCTAACCTTTACTGTTGAAAACTATTGTTCTTATTTCTTTTTCTGGTTTTTAGGAATTGCGAAGTTTCCGGTCTGAACTTGCTCTGGACCAGCGAACCAAGCCGAAGCCCGATAATCCTGATCCAGCATCGCAACCCCCCCAGAGGTGAAGTATTTTGGTATATGGTAAAGGTCAAGGTCATATTAGTCGTATGGTTTGAGACCGTTCGATATAGACGTGCGGAACGTGAATTTGGATTTTTATTCTAAGGTTTTGAGAAAGGTTCTCTGGTCGACAGGTGCACTGGTGGGTAGATTTAGTGCAGAAAGGGGTTTGTGAGTAAATTTCATAGATTTTTGGGTTTTACAATGGGTAGGGTTAACGTGGGGGTTGGGATTCTAGTCCGTAGGTTTGATGCAGGTGGGTTTACAGCCAGTGGGTCTGTGACAGTTAGGGTTAGTGTAGGAGTAGGGGTCACGTTAAAGTATTTTTTGTCCTATGAAATTTGACTTAGGGTTATAATCAGCAGGGTTGACGGGGGTGGGTTTCCAGCCAGTGGGTCTGTGACGGTTAGGGTTAGTGTAGGAGTAGGGGTCACGTTAAAGTATTTTTTGTCCTATGAAATTTGACTTAGGGTTATAATCAGTAGGGTTGACGTGGGTGGGTTTCCAGCCAGTGGGTCTGTGACGGTTAGGGTTAGTGTAGGAGTAGGGGTCACGTTAAAGTATTTTTTGTCCTATGAAATTTGACTTAGGGTTATAATCAGTAGGGTTGACGTGGGTGGGTTTCCAGCCAGTGGGTCTGTGACGGTTAGGGTTAGTGTAGGAGTAGGGGTCACGTTAAAGTATTTTTTGTCCTATGAAATTTGACCTAGGGTTATAATCAGTAGGGTTGACGTGGGTGGGTTTCCAGCCAGTGGGTCTGTGACGGTTAGGGTTAGTGTAGGAGTAGGGGTCACGTTAAAGTATTTTTTTGTCCTATGAAATTTGACTTAGGGTTATAATCAGTAGGGTTGACGTGGGTGGGTTTCCAGCCAGTGGGTCTGTGACGGTTAGGGTTAGTGTAGGAGTAGCGGTCACGTTAAAGTATTTGTCCTATGAAATTTGACTTAGGGTTATAATCAGTAGGGTTGACGTGGGTGGGTTTCCAGACAGTGGGTCTGTGACGGTTAGGGTTAGTGTAGGAGTAGGGGTCACGTTAAAGTATTTTTTGTCCTATGAAATTTAGACATAGGGTTATAATCAATAGGGTTGATGTGGGTGGGTTTACAGCCAGTGGGTCTGTGACAGGTAGGGTTAGTTGAGAGTGGGGATCACGTTAGTGGATTTTTGTCCATGGATATTCCTACTCCCTCAAGTGTTGTGTGTGAGGGAAATTTGTGAGACACATCTTCAGTAGCGTACCTCAGTATCAACGGGTGTTTCAGCTCTTTAAACACTATACACCCTCCTCTGAGGCGGCCCGTCTGGGGGATCAGTCCCAAACGTGTGTCTCGAGATCAATTGCTAAAGTTTCTAACAAGAACCACAATGGTGTGTTTTTTGGGTTCTGGTGTGTGATATTCTAATCCTAGGTAATGGTCGTTGATTCAGTTTTTTAGGGGATGTGGCGATTATAGGTGTTTTCTAAGGAAGGGGCCTGGGAATGATAGGCTGGTTGGGGTTTGGGTCGGAAGGAATCTGTTCGTACCAGGAAGTGGACCCAAAGAAACAAGTGGGAAGATTTGTTTGAGTTGAACTCCAAAAAAGACCAGCCATTGAAAACAAGTGAGAAAGTAGCTGGGAAGAAACTGGTCAGTGTGTGGGGTGTTGGCGCGCAATGTGTCGTTGCGTAAGTGGTGGCTGAAAAGCCATATCGAAGAACACTCCCCCAAGTGACCCTTTGTTATCACCGTTAGGTTACCCAGGTCACCTGAGAAGAGTCGAGGGTCAAACTGGCGGATGTACCCCGAAAGGCCCATCAAGCTTCTACCAGCCCTTCCCCCTAAGGTGCAAGCAAGAACCAAACCGACATCATCCTTAGGACAACCGTTGGGAGCTTGAACCCTAAAGAGAAGGCGAGTGAGTTTTCCATAGTCCAATGCTTTTAACAGGGAGTTAGGATGATGGTAAGTACGCATATCATTAAAAATGCTCTTTGTGTCACCGCGGATAGAAAAGGTGTTCAGATTAGTGACTCCTATGTGGTTTTTCAGCTCGAATTACGACCACGAGATTCATGAAAGTTGACGGTAAAAGTTGACCCGTGAATCCTTGTTGACGAAAGTCGATAAGAGAAAAACGATTCATGAAAGTCGACGGTAAAAGTCGACCCGTGAATCGTTGTTGACGAAAGTCGATAAGCGGAAAAACTATTCATGAAAAGTTGACGGTAAAAGTCAACCCGTGAATGGTTGACGACGAAAGTCGTTTTTCGTATGTCGACGAATACGTCGGTTTCTCGAACTTTGATGACAAATGTCGATTTCTCGAACTTTGACGACGAATGTCGGTTTTTTAACTTTGACGACGAATGTCGATTTCTCGAACTTTGACAACGAATGTCGATTTCTCGAACTTCGACGACGAATGTCATTTCTCGAACTTTAGTGACGAATGTCGATTTCTCGAACTTTGACGACGAATGTCGATTTCTCGTACTTTGACGACGAATGTCGATTTCTCGATCTTTGATGACAAATGTCGATTTCTCGAACTTTGACGACGAATGTCGATTTCTAGAACTTGGACGACGAATGTCGTTTTCTCGAACTTTGACGACGAATGTCGTTTTCTCGAACTTTGACGACGAATGTCGTTTTCTCGAACTTTGACTTATGATGGTGGGTTTTAGTGGATGGGGGTAGGGTAAGGTCCCTTAAATGGTGGTGGGCTCAGGACGAGGTTAACGTGAGGTGACTATGGTAGGTTATTTGAAGAGAGAATCCTGACAGTTTTCCACCTATAATCTAAGAGATCCTTGGGAGGACGAATCAGAAAATGTGCGGCCTGTCTGGGTCTCACATTTTCCAACGAACCTGTCTGGGTTCGATTCGTCTCCCCATCCCGTCTCTCTACCAACCCCGAGGGGTAAGAGAGAGACCGGAGGGGATGAGGATCTTTAAACTAAACTATAGGCCCATTTGTACAAGATCATTTGCGTAGAATAGTATGTCAAGTCCGATGGCTCTGGCCAGGGTTAGGTTAGGGGAAATTACAACATCTCCCCCCAAGCCAGCACTCGTCTGGAAAGGTTTGTAGTAGGGAGAATGAGGAGGGGCACGGGCCGACGCATGTCAGACTATACTATGTCGCCTGTGATTGGCTCCCGTCTAGGAGCAATGCCTTTTTTGGCTTATGGGCCAGGTGGGTAGCTTGTTATTTTTTTCGTTAGTTTATGAAACTTCTGTTGTTTTGCCTTTTATTTATTATAATGTCAGGTTGGATTATTCTGATGGGTAAGTTTAAGTGTGGTAGTGGGGTCGTGGCTAACCTTTACTGTTGAAAATTATTGTTCTTATTTCTTTTTTTGGTTTTTAGGAATTGCGAAGTTTCCGGTCTGAACTTGCTCTGGACCAGCGAACCAAGCCGAAGCCTGATAATCCTGATCCAGCATCGCAACTCCCCCAGAGGTGAAGTGTTTTGGTCTATGGTGAAGGTCAACTCGTGAGAGAAATCAATTTGAGAAATCCTATTTTGAAAGGACGAATCAGAAAATGTGCGACCTGTCTGGGACTCACATTTTCCAACGAACCTGTCTGGGTTCGATTCGTCTCCCCATCCCGTCTCTCTGCCAAACCCGAGGGTTAGGGTTAGGGTTAGGGTTAGGGTTAGGGTTAGGGTTAGGGTTAGGGTTAGGGTGTAGGGTTAGGGTTAGGTTAGGGGAAATTACAACATCTCCCCCCAAGCCAGCACTCGTCTGGAAAGGTTTGTAGTAGGGAGAATGAGGAGGGGCACGGGCCGACGCATGTCAGACTATACTATGTCGCCTGTGATTGGCTCCCGTCTAGGAGCAATGCCTTTTTTGGCTTATGGGCCAGGTGGGTAGCTTGTTATTTTTTTCGTTAGTTTATGAAACTTCTGTTGTTTTGCCTTTTATTTATTATAATGTCAGGTTGGATTATTCTGATGGGTAAGTTTAAGTGTGGTAGTGGGGTCGTGGCTAACCTTTACTGTTGTAAATTATTGTTCTTATTTCTTTTTTTGGTTTTTAGGAATTGCGAAGTTTCCGGTCTGAACTTGCTCTGGACCAGCGAACCAAGCCGAAGCCTGATAATCCTGATCCAGCATCGCAACTCCCCCAGAGGTGAAGTATTTTGGTCAATGGTGAAGGTCAACTCGTGAGAGAAATCAATTTGAGAAATCCTATTTTGAAAGGACGAATCAGAAAATGTGCGACCTGTCTGGGACTCACATTTTCCAACGAACCTGTCTGGGTTCGATTCGTCTCCCCATCCCGTCTCTCTGCCAAACCCGAGGGCTAAGAGAGAGACCGGAGGGGATGAGGATCCTCAAACTGATTTGTGGGTCTTTTTTTAAAATTGTAATCTGTTTTATTCAGCTGGGTTAGTCTGACGAGTACGTCCTAGTGTGGTATTGGGGTCGTGGCTAACCTTTACTGTTGAAAACTATTGTTCTTATTTCTTTTTCTGGTTTTTAGGAATTGCGAAGTTTCCGGTCTGAACTTGCTCTGGACCAGCGAACCAAGCCGAAGCCCGATAATCCTGATCCAGCATCGCAACCCCCCCAGAGGTGAAGTATTTTGGTATATGGTAAAGGTCAAGGTCATATTAGTCGTATGGTTTGAGACCGTTCGATATAGACGTGCGGAACGTGAATTTGGATTTTTATTATAAGGTTTTGAGAAAGGTTCTCTGGTCGACAGGTGCACTGGTGGGTAGATTTAGTGCAGAAAGGGGTTTGTGAGTAAATTTCATTGATTTTTGGGTTTTACAATGGGTAGGGTTAACGTGGGGGTTGGGATTCTAGTCCGTAGGGTTGATGCAGGTGGGTTTACAGCCAGTGGGTCTGTGACGGTTAGGGTTAGTGTAGGAGTAGGGGTCACGTTAAAGTATTTTTTTGTCCTATGAAATTTGACTTAGGGTTATAATCAGCAGGGTTGACGTGGGTGGGTTTCCAGCCAGTAGGTCTGTGACGGTTAGGGTTAGTGTAGGAGTAGGGGTCACGTTAAAGTATTTTTTGTCCTATGAAATTTGACTTAGGGTTATAATCAGTAGGGTTGACGTGGGTGGGTTTCCAGCCAGTGGGTCTGTGACGGTTAGGGTTAGTGTAGGAGTAGGGGTCACGTTAAAGTATTTTTTGTCCTATGAAATTTGACTTAGGGTTATAATCAGTAGGGTTGACGTGGGTGGGTTTCCAGCCAGTGGGTCTGTGACGGTTAGGGTTAGTGTAGGAGTAGGGGTCACGTTAAAGTATTTTTTGTCCTATGAAATTTGACCTAGGGTTATAATCAGTAGGGTTGACGTGGGTGGGATTCCAGCCAGTGGGTCTGTGACGGTTAGGGTTAGTGTAGGGGTAGGGGTAACGTTAAAGTATTTTTTTGTCCTGTGAAATTTGACTTAGGGTTATAATCAGTAGGGTTGACGTGGGTGGGTTTCCAGCCAGTGGGTCTGTGACGGTTAGGGTTAGTGTAGGAGTAGGGGTCACGTTAAAGTATTTTTTGTCCTATGAAATTAGACATAGGGTTATAATCAATAGGGTTGATGTGGGTGGGTTTACAGCCAGTGGGTCTGTGACAGGTAGGGTTAGTTGAGAGTGGGGATCACGTTAGTGGATTTTTGTCCATGGATATTCCTACTCCCTCAAGTGTTGTGTGTGAGGGAAATTTGTGAGACACATCTTCAGTAGCGTACCTCAGTATCAACGGGTGTTTCAGCTCTTTAAACACTATACACCCTCCTCTGAGGCGGCCCGTCTGGGGGATCAGTCCCAAACGTGTGTCTCGAGATCAATTGCTAAAGTTTCTAACAAGAACCACAATGGTGTGTTTTTTGGGTTCTGGTGTGTGATGTTCTAATCCTAGGTAATGGTCGTTGATTCAGTTTTTTAGGGGATGTGGCGATTATAGGTGTTTTTAAGGAAGGGGCCTGGGAATGATAGCCTGGTTGGGGTTTGGGTCGGAAGGAATCTGTTCGTACCAGGAAGTGGACCCAAAGAAACAAGTGGGAAGATTTGTTTGAGTTGAACACCAAAAAAGACCAGCCATTGAAAACAAGTGAGAAAGTAGCTGGGAAGAAACTGGTCAGTGTGTGGGGTGTTGACGCGCAATGTGTCGTTGCGTAAGTGGTGGCTGAAAAGCCGTATCGAAGAACACTCCCCCAAGTGACCCTTTGTTATCACCGTTAGGTTACCCAGGTCACCTGAGAAGAGTCGAGGGTCAAACTGGCGGATGTACCCCGAAAGGCCCATCAAGCTTCTACCAGCCCTTCCCCCTAAGGTGCAAGCAAGAACCAAACCGACATCATCCTTAGGACAACCGTTGGGAGCTTGAACCCTAAAGAGAAGGCGAGTGAGTTTTCCATAGTCCAATGCTTTTAACAGGGAGTTAGGATGATGGTAAGTACGCATATCATTAAAAATGCTCTTTGTGTCACCGCGGATAGAAAAGGTGTTCAGATTAGTGACTCCTATGTGGTTTTTCAGCTCGAATTACGACCACGAGATTCATGAAAGTTGACGGTAAAAGTCGACCCGTGAATCCTTGTTGACGAAAGTCGATAAGAGAAAAACGATTCATGAAAGTCGACGGTAAAAGTCGACCCGTGAATCGTTGTTGACGAAAGTCGATAAGCGGAAAAACTATTCATGAAAAGTTGACGGTAAAAGTCAACCCGTGAATGGTTGACGACGAAAGTCGTTTTTCGAATCTCGACGAATACGTCGGTTTCTCGAACTTTGACGACAAATGTCGATTTCTCGAAATTTAGCGACGAATGTCGTTTTTTTTACTTTGACGACGAATGTCGATTTCTCGATCTTTGACAACGAATGTCGATTTCTCGAACTTTGACGACGAATGTCGGTTTTTTAACTTTGACGACGAATGTCGATTTCTCGAACTTGGACGACGAATATCGATTTCTCGAACTTTAGTGACGAATGTCGATTTTTTAACTTTGACGACGAATGTCGATTTCTCGTACTTTGACGACGAATGTCGATTTCTCGAACTTGGACGACGAATGTCGATTTCTAGAACTTGGACGACGAATGTCGTTTTCTCGAACTTTGACGACGAATGTCGATATCTCGAACTTTGACTTATGATGGTAGGTTTTAGTGGATGGGGGTAGGGTAAGGTCCCTTAAATGGTGGTGGGCTCAGGACGAGGTTAACGTGAGGTGACTATGGTAGGTTATTTGAAGAGAGAATCCTGACAGTTTTCCACCTATAATCTAAGAGATCCTTGGGAGGACGAATCAGAAAATGTGCGGCCTGTCTGGGTCTCACATTTTCCAACGAACCTGTCTGGGTTCGATTCGTCTCCCCATCCCGTCTCTCTACCAACCCCGAGGGGTAAGAGAGAGACCGGAGGGGATGAGGATCTTTAAACTAAACTATAGGCCCATTTGTACAAGATCATTTGCGTAGAATAGTATGTCAAGTCCGATGGCTCTGGCCAGGGTTAGGTTAGGGGAAATTACAACATCTCCCCCCAAGCCAGCACTCGTCTGGAAAGGTTTGTAGTAGGGAGAATGAGGAGGGGCACGGGCCGACGCATGTCAGACTATACTATGTCGCCTGTGATTGGCTCCCGTCTAGGAGCAATGCCTTTTTTGGCTTATGGGCCAGGTGGGTAGCTTGTTATTTTTTTCGTTAGTTTATGAAACTTCTGTTGTTTTGCCTTTTATTTATTATAATGTCAGGTTGGATTATTCTGATGGGTAAGTTTAAGTGTGGTAGTGGGGTCGTGGCTAACCTTTACTGTTGTAAATTATTGTTCTTATTTCTTTTTTTGGTTTTTAGGAATTGCGAAGTTTCCGGTCTGAACTTGCTCTGGACCAGCGAACCAAGCCGAAGCCTGATAATCCTGATCCAGCATCGCAACTCCCCCAGAGGTGAAGTATTTTGGTCAATGGTGAAGGTCAACTCGTGAGAGAAATCAATTTGAGAAATCCTATTTTGAAAGGACGAATCAGAAAATGTGCGACCTGTCTGGGACTCACATTTTCCAACGAACCTGTCTGGGTTCGATTCGTCTCCCCATCCCGTCTCTCTGCCAAACCCGAGGGCTAAGAGAGAGACCGGAGGGGATGAGGATCCTCAAACTGATTTGTGGGTCTTTTTTTAAAATTGTAATCTGTTTTATTCAGCTGGGTTAGTCTGACGAGTACGTCCTAGTGTGGTATTGGGGTCGTGGCTAACCTTTACTGTTGAAAACTATTGTTCTTATTTCTTTTTCTGGTTTTTAGGAATTGCGAAGTTTCCGGTCTGAACTTGCTCTGGACCAGCGAACCAAGCCGAAGCCCGATAATCCTGATCCAGCATCGCAACCCCCCCAGAGGTGAAGTATTTTGGTATATGGTAAAGGTCAAGGTCATATTAGTCGTATGGTTTGAGACCGTTCGATATAGACGTGCGGAACGTGAATTTGGATTTTTATTATAAGGTTTTGAGAAAGGTTCTCTGGTCGACAGGTGCACTGGTGGGTAGATTTAGTGCAGAAAGGGGTTTGTGAGTAAATTTCATTGATTTTTGGGTTTTACAATGGGTAGGGTTAACGTGGGGGTTGGGATTCTAGTCCGTAGGGTTGATGCAGGTGGGTTTACAGCCAGTGGGTCTGTGACGGTTAGGGTTAGTGTAGGAGTAGGGGTCACGTTAAAGTATTTTTTTGTCCTATGAAATTTGACTTAGGGTTATAATCAGCAGGGTTGACGTGGGTGGGTTTCCAGCCAGTAGGTCTGTGACGGTTAGGGTTAGTGTAGGAGTAGGGGTCACGTTAAAGTATTTTTTGTCCTATGAAATTTGACTTAGGGTTATAATCAGTAGGGTTGACGTGGGTGGGTTTCCAGCCAGTGGGTCTGTGACGGTTAGGGTTAGTGTAGGAGTAGGGGTCACGTTAAAGTATTTTTTGTCCTATGAAATTTGACTTAGGGTTATAATCAGTAGGGTTGACGTGGGTGGGTTTCCAGCCAGTGGGTCTGTGACGGTTAGGGTTAGTGTAGGAGTAGGGGTCACGTTAAAGTATTTTTTGTCCTATGAAATTTGACCTAGGGTTATAATCAGTAGGGTTGACGTGGGTGGGATTCCAGCCAGTGGGTCTGTGACGGTTAGGGTTAGTGTAGGGGTAGGGGTAACGTTAAAGTATTTTTTTGTCCTGTGAAATTTGACTTAGGGTTATAATCAGTAGGGTTGACGTGGGTGGGTTTCCAGCCAGTGGGTCTGTGACGGTTAGGGTTAGTGTAGGAGTAGGGGTCACGTTAAAGTATTTTTTGTCCTATGAAATTAGACATAGGGTTATAATCAATAGGGTTGATGTGGGTGGGTTTACAGCCAGTGGGTCTGTGACAGGTAGGGTTAGTTGAGAGTGGGGATCACGTTAGTGGATTTTTGTCCATGGATATTCCTACTCCCTCAAGTGTTGTGTGTGAGGGAAATTTGTGAGACACATCTTCAGTAGCGTACCTCAGTATCAACGGGTGTTTCAGCTCTTTAAACACTATACACCCTCCTCTGAGGCGGCCCGTCTGGGGGATCAGTCCCAAACGTGTGTCTCGAGATCAATTGCTAAAGTTTCTAACAAGAACCACAATGGTGTGTTTTTTGGGTTCTGGTGTGTGATGTTCTAATCCTAGGTAATGGTCGTTGATTCAGTTTTTTAGGGGATGTGGCGATTATAGGTGTTTTTAAGGAAGGGGCCTGGGAATGATAGCCTGGTTGGGGTTTGGGTCGGAAGGAATCTGTTCGTACCAGGAAGTGGACCCAAAGAAACAAGTGGGAAGATTTGTTTGAGTTGAACACCAAAAAAGACCAGCCATTGAAAACAAGTGAGAAAGTAGCTGGGAAGAAACTGGTCAGTGTGTGGGGTGTTGACGCGCAATGTGTCGTTGCGTAAGTGGTGGCTGAAAAGCCGTATCGAAGAACACTCCCCCAAGTGACCCTTTGTTATCACCGTTAGGTTACCCAGGTCACCTGAGAAGAGTCGAGGGTCAAACTGGCGGATGTACCCCGAAAGGCCCATCAAGCTTCTACCAGCCCTTCCCCCTAAGGTGCAAGCAAGAACCAAACCGACATCATCCTTAGGACAACCGTTGGGAGCTTGAACCCTAAAGAGAAGGCGAGTGAGTTTTCCATAGTCCAATGCTTTTAACAGGGAGTTAGGATGATGGTAAGTACGCATATCATTAAAAATGCTCTTTGTGTCACCGCGGATAGAAAAGGTGTTCAGATTAGTGACTCCTATGTGGTTTTTCAGCTCGAATTACGACCACGAGATTCATGAAAGTTGACGGTAAAAGTCGACCCGTGAATCCTTGTTGACGAAAGTCGATAAGAGAAAAACGATTCATGAAAGTCGACGGTAAAAGTCGACCCGTGAATCGTTGTTGACGAAAGTCGATAAGCGGAAAAACTATTCATGAAAAGTTGACGGTAAAAGTCAACCCGTGAATGGTTGACGACGAAAGTCGTTTTTCGAATCTCGACGAATACGTCGGTTTCTCGAACTTTGACGACAAATGTCGATTTCTCGAAATTTAGCGACGAATGTCGTTTTTTTTACTTTGACGACGAATGTCGATTTCTCGATCTTTGACAACGAATGTCGATTTCTCGAACTTTGACGACGAATGTCGGTTTTTTAACTTTGACGACGAATGTCGATTTCTCGAACTTGGACGACGAATATCGATTTCTCGAACTTTAGTGACGAATGTCGATTTTTTAACTTTGACGACGAATGTCGATTTCTCGTACTTTGACGACGAATGTCGATTTCTCGAACTTGGACGACGAATGTCGATTTCTAGAACTTGGACGACGAATGTCGTTTTCTCGAACTTTGACGACGAATGTCGATATCTCGAACTTTGACTTATGATGGTAGGTTTTAGTGGATGGGGGTAGGGTAAGGTCCCTTAAATGGTGGTGGGCTCAGGACGAGGTTAACGTGAGGTGACTATGGTAGGTTATTTGAAGAGAGAATCCTGACAGTTTTCCACCTATAATCTAAGAGATCCTTGGGAGGACGAATCAGAAAATGTGCGGCCTGTCTGGGTCTCACATTTTCCAACGAACCTGTCTGGGTTCGATTCGTCTCCCCATCCCGTCTCTCTACCAACCCCGAGGGGTAAGAGAGAGACCGGAGGGGATGAGGATCTTTAAACTAAACTATAGGCCCATTTGTACAAGATCATTTGCGTAGAATAGTATGTCAAGTCCGATGGCTCTGGCCAGGGTTAGGTTAGGGGAAATTACAACATCTCCCCCCAAGCCAGCACTCGTCTGGAAAGGTTTGTAGTAGGGAGAATGAGGAGGGGCACGGGCCGACGCATGTCAGACTATACTATGTCGCCTGTGATTGGCTCCCGTCTAGGAGCAATGCCTTTTTTGGCTTATGGGCCAGGTGGGTAGCTTGTTATTTTTTTCGTTAGTTTATGAAACTTCTGTTGTTTTGCCTTTTATTTATTATAATGTCAGGTTGGATTATTCTGATGGGTAAGTTTAAGTGTGGTAGTGGGGTCGTGGCTAACCTTTACTGTTGTAAATTATTGTTCTTATTTCTTTTTTTGGTTTTTAGGAATTGCGAAGTTTCCGGTCTGAACTTGCTCTGGACCAGCGAACCAAGCCGAAGCCTGATAATCCTGATCCAGCATCGCAACTCCCCCAGAGGTGAAGTATTTTGGTCAATGGTGAAGGTCAACTCGTGAGAGAAATCAATTTGAGAAATCCTATTTTGAAAGGACGAATCAGAAAATGTGCGACCTGTCTGGGACTCACATTTTCCAACGAACCTGTCTGGGTTCGATTCGTCTCCCCATCCCGTCTCTCTGCCAAACCCGAGGGCTAAGAGAGAGACCGGAGGGGATGAGGATCCTCAAACTGATTTGTGGGTCTTTTTTTAAAATTGTAATCTGTTTTATTCAGCTGGGTTAGTCTGACGAGTACGTCCTAGTGTGGTATTGGGGTCGTGGCTAACCTTTACTGTTGAAAACTATTGTTCTTATTTCTTTTTCTGGTTTTTAGGAATTGCGAAGTTTCCGGTCTGAACTTGCTCTGGACCAGCGAACCAAGCCGAAGCCCGATAATCCTGATCCAGCATCGCAACCCCCCCAGAGGTGAAGTATTTTGGTATATGGTAAAGGTCAAGGTCATATTAGTCGTATGGTTTGAGACCGTTCGATATAGACGTGCGGAACGTGAATTTGGATTTTTATTATAAGGTTTTGAGAAAGGTTCTCTGGTCGACAGGTGCACTGGTGGGTAGATTTAGTGCAGAAAGGGGTTTGTGAGTAAATTTCATTGATTTTTGGGTTTTACAATGGGTAGGGTTAACGTGGGGGTTGGGATTCTAGTCCGTAGGGTTGATGCAGGTGGGTTTACAGCCAGTGGGTCTGTGACGGTTAGGGTTAGTGTAGGAGTAGGGGTCACGTTAAAGTATTTTTTTGTCCTATGAAATTTGACTTAGGGTTATAATCAGCAGGGTTGACGTGGGTGGGTTTCCAGCCAGTAGGTCTGTGACGGTTAGGGTTAGTGTAGGAGTAGGGGTCACGTTAAAGTATTTTTTGTCCTATGAAATTTGACTTAGGGTTATAATCAGTAGGGTTGACGTGGGTGGGTTTCCAGCCAGTGGGTCTGTGACGGTTAGGGTTAGTGTAGGAGTAGGGGTCACGTTAAAGTATTTTTTGTCCTATGAAATTTGACTTAGGGTTATAATCAGTAGGGTTGACGTGGGTGGGTTTCCAGCCAGTGGGTCTGTGACGGTTAGGGTTAGTGTAGGAGTAGGGGTCACGTTAAAGTATTTTTTGTCCTATGAAATTTGACCTAGGGTTATAATCAGTAGGGTTGACGTGGGTGGGATTCCAGCCAGTGGGTCTGTGACGGTTAGGGTTAGTGTAGGGGTAGGGGTAACGTTAAAGTATTTTTTTGTCCTGTGAAATTTGACTTAGGGTTATAATCAGTAGGGTTGACGTGGGTGGGTTTCCAGCCAGTGGGTCTGTGACGGTTAGGGTTAGTGTAGGAGTAGGGGTCACGTTAAAGTATTTTTTGTCCTATGAAATTAGACATAGGGTTATAATCAATAGGGTTGATGTGGGTGGGTTTACAGCCAGTGGGTCTGTGACAGGTAGGGTTAGTTGAGAGTGGGGATCACGTTAGTGGATTTTTGTCCATGGATATTCCTACTCCCTCAAGTGTTGTGTGTGAGGGAAATTTGTGAGACACATCTTCAGTAGCGTACCTCAGTATCAACGGGTGTTTCAGCTCTTTAAACACTATACACCCTCCTCTGAGGCGGCCCGTCTGGGGGATCAGTCCCAAACGTGTGTCTCGAGATCAATTGCTAAAGTTTCTAACAAGAACCACAATGGTGTGTTTTTTGGGTTCTGGTGTGTGATGTTCTAATCCTAGGTAATGGTCGTTGATTCAGTTTTTTAGGGGATGTGGCGATTATAGGTGTTTTTAAGGAAGGGGCCTGGGAATGATAGCCTGGTTGGGGTTTGGGTCGGAAGGAATCTGTTCGTACCAGGAAGTGGACCCAAAGAAACAAGTGGGAAGATTTGTTTGAGTTGAACACCAAAAAAGACCAGCCATTGAAAACAAGTGAGAAAGTAGCTGGGAAGAAACTGGTCAGTGTGTGGGGTGTTGACGCGCAATGTGTCGTTGCGTAAGTGGTGGCTGAAAAGCCGTATCGAAGAACACTCCCCCAAGTGACCCTTTGTTATCACCGTTAGGTTACCCAGGTCACCTGAGAAGAGTCGAGGGTCAAACTGGCGGATGTACCCCGAAAGGCCCATCAAGCTTCTACCAGCCCTTCCCCCTAAGGTGCAAGCAAGAACCAAACCGACATCATCCTTAGGACAACCGTTGGGAGCTTGAACCCTAAAGAGAAGGCGAGTGAGTTTTCCATAGTCCAATGCTTTTAACAGGGAGTTAGGATGATGGTAAGTACGCATATCATTAAAAATGCTCTTTGTGTCACCGCGGATAGAAAAGGTGTTCAGATTAGTGACTCCTATGTGGTTTTTCAGCTCGAATTACGACCACGAGATTCATGAAAGTTGACGGTAAAAGTCGACCCGTGAATCCTTGTTGACGAAAGTCGATAAGAGAAAAAC